>JALBZB010000052.1:0-61359 GCA_038050625.1 Pythium sp. MPC-2022a
TGCTGCTGCAAGAGCGTTCGCGAGCGCTTTCGACGGGATGTGCGGGAACCAGTGCCGTTTGCGTGGTGTCGAAGCGTGCCAGGGTAGCAGCGGCTTGATTCGATCGTGGTGTTCGTCGAGGAGCGAGGTCTCGACTCCGTTTGGAAGCAGACGATGGAATATCTGTGAGAGCTGGTGATGGAGAAACGCGACGTTGCGGCTTTGGATGAAAGAAGAAGTGTGTTGAGAATTGCAGCGCAGTGTGTGTGTGAGAACAAAGGAGGAGCGGACAATAAGGAATTTGCTGAGGAGCGCGCGCGCGTGCGGTTGTGCTCAATACTGTACGGAGTGCTTGCTGCAGGGAATATTTTGTAGCGCACGGGTGCTTGCTTTCCACTGTGAAAGAAGCTTGCTATTCACTGCGAGGAAAGCTTTCTTTCGTCGTGTATACAATCGTGGCCATTTGTATACCTGCAGTTCGAAAGTCACGCCCTTTGTTCATTGAGTTCCCTTTTCGTTGAAGTGCTCATCCGTCCTTGTACCGAATGTCCTTATAAATAAGGCGGTGTCCAAGTGATACAAACAACAAGTGAACGGACACACCCAAAATACTAGTTTGGGACGTCCAAGTTCACTTGCTGTTTGTATTGAACTTGAACACTGAAGCGCTCGACCAATCAGCTGTGGCTGTCTTTAAGCAACCTCATCGAATATTTACCCAAAATAATTTGGCAGAGCCCAAAAGAAAGAGCGCCAGCGCGCGCCGACTTTCCGCATCTCTCGTTGCGCGCGCTCTCTCTCACATCGTGTTGCGCCAACTGACTGCATTCGCCCTCAATACGTAACAGCGGCTGCGGTGAGTGCGTGTGTGTGTGAGCAAGACAGTCAGCTCAGTCGAGACAGCGCGCGTGGAGAAGAAGGGAAGAAAGCGACACCCAACTCACTCCCCTCCTTCGCTATCTGCGCTTCGCTTCATTACCTGTTCACAGCACGCGGAGAAGCCAAGCAGCCAGCCAGAAGCGGCTTCATTCGTTTTCTTTCTGCGGTTTGTTTCCGGAAAAATAGCCCCAAAGCTCGTCCCCCCCTCCCCCCCGCTCCACGTAACACGCGAAGCGGATATCGACAGCAGCGGCGCTCGACTGGTTGAAGGTGCTCGAGAAAGAGGAACGACACGCGCGAGACAAGCCACAAGCCAGCCAGCCAGCCAGCCAGCCAGCCAGCCAGCCAGCCCAGCGAAGGTGTTGGAAAAGCGTTCTTTCCATTTCCGTTCATCACTAAAGACGCGTGAAAGTTCGAAGGAAACGAGCGCTTGAAAAGCAGAGATGTTCAGCGCAGCAGCGACGGAGGCGCCGAGCGCGTCGCCTCGGCTGTCTTCTACGTCTTCTACGTCTTCCGCATCAACAGCAGGAGCAGCAGCCCCGACAACAGCCGCGCCGCCGATGACGAATGAGGAGATCTTCGCGCATCAGCTCGATCTGCACAAGAAGATCCAGGAGCAAATGCAGCAGCAGTTGCAGCTCCAGAAGGAGATGAGTCTACACATGAACCAGCAGAAGACACAACAGCAACAGCAGCCACCCCCGCCTCCGCCGCCAGTTCAACCGCCATCACCGCCTTTGCACCCGCTCCAGCAGCAGCAACAGCGTCAGTCCCTCTCGGCCGTGTTTGCGAAAGTCGAGCCAGACCTTGGAGACAACGTGTTTGACATGCTGGACGACCTCATCATGATCCCGTCCGGTGCTGTCGCCCCCGAGCGCAACAGTCTCTCGAAGCAAACGATTGAAGTGAACAACGATGAGTCCTCGTCGGGACGAGACAGCCTCGCCGACATCCTCGAGTCGCTCGACATGGACCTCGAGGACTTTGAGATGAATTTGGAGAACGGCCACAAGTACAGTTTCGCCGGTACAGAGAGCTCACAGACGATGACTGATGAGTCCCGCGACTCGTTCGACGACGACTTTGACGATTTGGACGATGACCTCGATCTGGATTTCGATGGCGACATGGAGGACCACGGCATCGACGATGACGACGAACATGCGCAGGCAGGAGCTGGCGTATTTGATGTGGCGATCTCGGATGCGATGCAGTCAGAAGACTTTCTCGACATGCGTCGCTCGTCGTTCGACATGGTGGCCTCCATTTCCGGAAGCACTAGCAGCATCTCGCAGAGCCCAAACGGCAACATGTGCACATTGATCTGGGAAGGCGGGCTGCTCGGCCTCCGACTGCGACTGTCTCAGTCCCGGATGCTGCCTGCGGTATCGAAATTGACTGGACGAAGCTCGATTTTCGGTATCCACTTGGTTGAGATGGGCGACCTGCTGATGCAGATCGGTTCGCGGATGACGCGCGATATGGAGTTCATGGACGCGATTAATTATTTGAAAGACGTCGAGAAGCCGTGCAAGCTGGTGTTCCGCCGTCCGAACGCGGACCCAATGGCCGTCAAGACCGTGCAGCCTCAAGTGAAGAGCGACATCGCGGTGAAGCTCGCGCAGAAGTTTGAAGAGCTGGCGAACGTGGAGAACGAGAAGTCGCCACAGGCGCCAATCGTGAGGATGGAAGCCAAGTATGAAGTCAAGTGGCTCGACGGTCCTCTGGGCATCAGTTTGATCGCGAGCAAGGACGTACCGTACCCACTCGTGACGAGAATCACTGGGAAGAACCGATCTCCTCAAGTTCAAGACGTGCAGCCGGGTCACTACCTCGTGCAGATCGGAACTTACAATACGGCGGATGGGAACTTCAACACTGCGATCAAGTTCTTGCAGAAGGTGAGCAAGCCAGTGTCGCTGTTCTTTTGCCCAGGAAACAAGAAGATGTCTGTGCGTCCAGAGGTGTCTGCAGATGAGTACGACCACATTTGGGAGAAGAAGCAAGCGCTGTGTTTCACTGTGAAGCCTGATGAAGTTGGCAGAATGGTGGTGGCTGATCTCGGAAGCGCCAAGTCGATCAAAGTGAAAGCGAAAGGGGGTCCGAACCTTGCGGCATTCGTGAACCCTGGTGATGTGCTCGAATGGATCAACGACGACCATACGAAGGATCTCACCTTCCACGAATCTTTACTGAAGCTTCGTACCGCGAAACGACCACTTGTTATTCGATTCAAGAAGCCGTCGCCATTTACTGAGCCACCAGCACCACCAGCACCTGCTCCTCCAGCTTCCATCCCGATGCCAGAGGTTCGTGCGCCACCAGCTCCAAGCTCCAACTCGGAGTCATCACCAAGCTCCACGTCAGCAAAAACAATGGGGCGAAACTTCAATCCGTTGAAGAAAATTGCCGCGCTGAGCTCGTATTCGAAGGAAAACTCTATCAACAACGCGAATGCTCGAAACAATGAGTTGAAGAAGAGCCCTCAGTCCACTCCGGATTCAATCCAAGCCAAGAAAGCAATCTTCGGCGGCTCGGAAGTCGAGGTGAAGCGCGTGACGCACGAATCCAATCTGAACCCGCTGATCCCGAAATCGTCTGGATACTCGAACAACACCCCTGCTGCTGTGACATCATCTTCATTAACAAGTGGTCCAGTCTCAGACGCATCGCCTGCGTCCAATGGAGAAGGCAACAACTTTGGAGAGCCTCGCCGCGAAGTCCCACCAACGAAACTGCTCAACATCGAGTTGCTGAACGGAATCCGCAAGAACGCGATGGTAAAGGCGTCGAGTGATCCTTCGGTTGCCACGAATAACGAGAAGGTGGCGGCGCATGCGCCATTGAAGCCTCTTTCCCTCGAGACGCGGCATTCGGGAGCGAAGCATGTCGTGGAGGAGCCAGTGCCAGTGAGCAAACCGGTGAACAAGTCCGAGAACTACCACAACTCACCACTGCCAACGACGTACACTGGCGAGGAAGGTGAGATTTACGAAGTGGTGTGGCCAGAAGGCACTGCGCTGGGACTGACTCTTCGTGTCCACCCGACTACTCGCTTTCCTGTCGTTGCTCGCGTCACTGGTACAAGCAACTTGAAGAACATCGAGCACGTGTCTCCAGGCGATATCCTGTTTGCAGCCAACGGCATGGACATTGTTCCGCAGTCGAAGTTCAAGCAGACGCTCGATAATTTGTCCAAGTTGCCGAAACCTGCGCACCTGCGGTTCCGAAGATCGCAGCCAGTTACGCTTCCGCAAGCTCAGCGTGTGGAAGACAGCACCGAGAAGCTCCTGCCTCGCGGTCCTCACCTGAAGATGGAGACGGAGTACGAGATCGTGTGGCGAGAGAATGCAAACTTGGGCTTAGTGTTCAGCTCGGTTGCTGACGTGCCGAAGGTGACGAAAGTGGACATCGAGTCTGGTGGTCCAATTATTAGCCGAGTTAGTGTGGGCGACGTGTTGACGTGGATCGGACCTCTGGACATCCACGACTCGTCTTTCCATCAGTCCATGGCGACACTGCGAGCCGTGAAGCGTCCGGTGGTGCTCCGCTTTAAGAGAGGTCACCCGTGAGAGAGCGAATGGAGAAAGGATCCAGAGTAACCAAGCGAGCGAGAGTGAAGGAAGTAAAATGGTAGGTGGTATTAAGTAGACCCAAGTGGCTCTTTGCAGACGACGAGAGTGAGTGAGTGATCGAGACGACTGAACGAAAGCGCGAAGAAAGGAGGAGAAAGAAAGAAGACGAAGACGAGAGAGAAAAATGTAAGCTGTCGATTTTTGGATGTGTTGCTGTTTCATAGAAATGAGTTGAGCTTTTTCACGATGTCTTCCTATTTTCCATCTCGCAAACCAGACAGGACATTCCTGTCCATTCTATCAGCAGTACACACTCACAGGTTGCACGATCTTAAATGCTTTATTTCGTCTTCCCATCGTTCATTTATTACGTGTTGTTGCTTTAACCTGCGCTTCCATGCTGTAGAGCTAACACTACACTAACTGCTACTACTACTGATACCGACGAGATGCGACGTGGAGCAAGTGGGAACGGCTGGCTGACTGGTGTTCTCTCAATGATGACAGACGGACAGGGACGAAGTGGACTGGCTGGTTCGTGGCTATTGGGTTTGGCTCCAGATCTACTGCTGTAGAAAGCGTTTTATGATACAAGCGCGTTGTTTCTTGGGGATTTTTCGGGGTTTTCTCTCGTCATCGTCGTTGTCGTTGTTGTCCAGTCTTCTCCTTCTATCTTCTCGTCGCCATTGGCTCCCTCGCATCCCTCCATACTTCTCACTTTCTTTCATCTCATAGATAGAAACAAAAGCTACTCTCTCAGTACATGCTGGTCGGGGACGAGTCGAAGCGCTCAAACTTAGCGGCGAGTGCCTGCTTCTTGGTCAGGATCTCATTGCGCGAGTTTTTCAAATCCTCCGAGACGTCCGTGACGTTGATCGCGTCCATAAAGTTGGCGAGCAGTGGCGCCTTGACGTTGGACGTCGGGATGAGCCCCGAGTTGGAGTCGTGCAAAAAGTCCTCGATCGCGAACGCGTAGTGGTGCGCGATGGCGAACACGAGCATCTCGACGCAGATGACAAAGTCGTTGAGCGCCGACGCAATCTTCATGGCGTCCCAGCAGTTGGGGCAGCCAATGTTCCACTTTTCCGAGATGAAGCCCAGCATCTCGAACGACGTGATCATGAGCGACTGCCAGTACGTGAAGAAGATGATCGCTTTGATCGCGAGGAACTTGGGCAGCGGCCGCACGGGGTTGAGCTCCTCCTTCGTGCCCAGGAAGAAGAGTACGAGGCAGTAGAGCGCCCATGTCTGCGAGATCGTGAGCACGAAGCTCACGTAGCCGTACGACACGAACGGGTTAAGGAACTCGCCCTCGCCATAGACGCCCGCGAGGCTCGTGATGAGCATCACGATCGACGTGAGCACCTTCACGGGGATGTACTGTAGGATGCCGATGGTCGTGAGGCGCACGAACTTGCCGCCCATGGCCCACGGCTGCATACAGCAGAACGGCACGGCGTGGTACACCTGTGCCTTGGAGCGCAGCGTATTGGCGAGCTCCGACTGGCCGCCCAGGTACTCGACGAGGAAGCAGTGAAACGAGTAGAGCGCGAACGCCTCGTAGCAGTCGCGGATCGTCTCGAAGAGCAGCTTCTGGTCGTTGAACACGAGCGCCAAATACGACGTGAGCGCGTAGATCGGCACCATCATGAGAATGCGGATGACGTGCTTGCGGATGCCGGCCGACGGGTTGTACAGCAGGTGCGTCCAGATGAGCCACCCGGAGAGGATGATCGCCAGCAGCGTGAACGCGCCGGAGATCGCGTACGCCAGCGTCTCAAGCTGCATCTCGCGCGCTGATGTGTGTCTGTATGGGTGTCGTGTATGGGTGGAGCTGCTTGCTTGTCGGTTGTACCTGTCGCCTGTACGCCGTCACCTGTCCGCTGCTCACTCGCTCGCTGTCAAATGGACACTTACTTCCCCTCTGCCGCTTTTGTGCTTTCGATCAAAATGCACTTGCGGCTTCTTGAGAATCTATGCCAGAACTGAGCCTCTCGAACAGCCTGGGTATAGGTGAAAGGCTATTTGGGAGGATATATGGTACAGTACCTGTTGTCTGGTGGTTCTTTGGAGAAAAATCAGAAAAACAGCCATCAAGTACTTTATCTATTTTATATCTACACGGTCGGAAACCCCAGTTCATCTCCCTGAGCCTCTCGTGAATGATGAATGGCTTAACTCTGTTGCTGATATAAATTGAACCGCTCTACACATGAGGATTTCATGACGTTTTCACTGTACAGGTATTTGGTTACTAAGTGACTAGCTCCCAACTATACCACTAACATGGTCCAGAAAACAAGGACAGCATTTGTACGAGCTAATTGGTGCTAAATCATTACTATGAGCTGCCGCTAGGTTAGTGAGCCGCTGTAGAGCTCAGCGACACGGTGGCTTATTTTTTAAGTCGCTCAACAAATTAAATCAGGCGCAGCACAGCGCCAAATGTAGGAGAGCATAGTTAACATTGTCGGAACGATCGATGTCGGACCTCAGGGTTTGTGCGACTCAGAGCAAGGCAAATGTAGTTCATTGTTTAGTATGTAAAAGAGGGAATGCAAGTCTTAAATAAATCATCACTCAAATATCTGATCTCGTTGTAATCAGTACGATGCTACCTACACCCCGGAAGCAGTATGTTGTGTTTCGTGCGTGGTCAACCTTTTTCTCGTTCTTCGTGATTTTTGCCAAGATGAAGCTTTATGTATTTATTACAAGTCTACAGTGTAGTAAACCAAATTTTCACCATTTTTAGTTTGATTTGACCATAAATACGTTAAATATGGACACAGTTGTTTGAATGCTAATCGATTTGAAGAGGGGTATAGAATTCAAGAGGCAAATTTCTACTTGAGCAATCCACACTAAGACCTCCGAGATTTGCTCACCCCACCTCAATTAGAAGACCTTTGTCTTGAGATTTGTAAGCGCGACCTGGAGAGTTTACTATGCATTTGAGCAAATCTCGGTGCAAATGCACCCTAAGACTTGATATATGGCTCCGGAAAACCGTAGATATAATTAACGTCTTCTATTTTTATGAAAAGTTTTTTTGTTTTAATAAAAGTGCCCTCAAGTCCTCTTTTATGTAAGGGACAACATATTCACTTCAAGTGCTGTGAGGCTATTAGGATTTGAGGACACTTTTACATTGACACTAAAACAGCGCAGTTCACACAGAATTTGCTTAGTCAATAAAAGTTAGTCATCGAGTATACAAATTCCAAGATGTCGGGGGCTTCATTGAGAGTGTCAGAGCCGCATAACCTTTTATAACAAATATTTTTTTCAAAACCGGTCATTTTTACCGGCATAAAAATCGAGTAAAAACTGGTGATCCGTTATAGACTACATTTGCTTCGCTCTAGTCGCACTGGTCTGACATCGCAGCTTTGATCGTAGATCGTTCCGACAATGCTCGCTATGCTCTCATACATTTGGCGCACATCAGTTGGTTGACAAATCCAAGACAAACAACGCAAGCCAAGCCAAAAAGATGCGCATGAGATCGACGGCGCCACTCTTCACTTCAGTGCACTAAGCAACTTCGTCATGAACTCGCGGCACGACAAGGCGATTGGCTTGTGATACCGCCGGCCGTCGGCTTTCGTCAGTAGAGGCTCAGACGCACGGAGCTAAACTTCCAGATAGCAACCCAGAGCGATTCCTGGTGTCACCTCTCAAGCAGAATAGATCACCCTTCTTGCTAATCAAATGATTGGAAAGACGCCTGCACTCAGGCGCAACACGCACAGAAGTTGCACAATATCTAATCATTACCCTCACAATCGCTGGCACCTTCACTCTCTTTCTCTCTCTCTCTCTCTCTCTTGCGAGCGATTCATAACTTTCCATCCTAACGTCTCGAGGAGCTACCACCGCCACCGCTTCCGCTGCTCGATTTCTTCTTCTTCTTGGACGACGAGCGGCGGTAGTCTTCGTCATCGTCTTCGTCGTCGCCGCGGCCACGTTTCTCCGTCAGGTGCAATCGGTCAGCCGCCTGGGCCTCGCGCTCCAGCTCGTCCCACGACGGCGCGTCGTCCTCGTCCTCCGACGGCTCCTCGGACGAGTCCTCATCCACGAGCGACGCCCAGTCCGACTCGCCCGAGCCGCTCGAGTCGCTTCCCGACTCGTCGTCGTCGCCCGAGGACGCGCTGTACGTGCTGTCCTCCGCCTCTTCCTCGTCCTCGTCTTCGTCGTCCGAGCCCTCCATCTATGTTCACACAAGAGATAGCGAGTGAGTATCAATGCCGTCAAGGACAAATGGAATACAGCACAATACACCGCACACAAAATATTCCACACACACATACCTTTAAAAACTCCCAGCCGGCAGGCTTCGGCACACCATCCTCGTCTGCGTCCAAGTAGAAGCGGTTGTCCGCCTTGATCGTCGCCATGATGCTCTTCCAGTTCAAGTTTGCTGTACCGGTCGTGAAGCAAATATCGATGTCGTCGAGCCACTCCTTGATCCGCTCGAGCTCGCCCGTGGACACCGCACTAATACGCATCGGTGGCGTGTCAAAGTTCTTGAAAATAAACACCACGTCAAAGTTCTTGGACGAGAACATCACGCGCTCAAAGTGCACGTGCTCCACCTCGTCGAGCGAGATGATGAAGAACGGCATGTCGGTCAGACTCACAAGGCAGTGCACGGACGGCTGCAGCAGCACCATCTCCTTGAACGGCGTGCCCATGAAGCCCAGCTCGCGGTACGGGATGTCGAACACCACGGGCTTGCCGTACCGCTCCGAGACGCCCTCCATCTTGTGGCAAAACTCCTTGAACGTTGTGTTGAGCTTCTCGCGCAGCGCTCGCTCGCGGTTCTCTTCGTCCAGCTCGTCCGGGTCGTACATCGATCGCCGGCGGTTGTCCAGCGTCTGCGAGCCCTCGATCACCTCCGTGAAGAACTGCACGTCGTTCTGCTTCTTCTTGCCGATCATGATGTGGTTCTTCAGGTGGAAGTGGATGAGCACTACCAGCTCCTTGTCGCACGGCTGGAAGATCGCGTGCTTGATGTTGGAATATAAAATATCGAGCTTCTGGTTCTTGTTCGTCATGAAGCGCACGCCGTTCGCGTGTGCCTCCAGCGTGCCGTGGGTCTTGCGGCCCGTCACGTGCGGACGCGCCGACAGGTCGATCAGACGCGGCACGCGGCGGTCGCGCGTCAGGATCAGATCCTCCTGCACCACCAGGTCGGACTCTTCCTGTTCACGCTGCTCACGCTGCTTCACGCGCTTCTGAAGCTCCTTGATCAGACGAAACTGGTTGTTCAGGTTGTGCGCGTCGGACGAGCGGAACCCGAGCTCCTTGATGAACATCTTGTTCGGGAACTTGGTGATCGCGGTCTGCATCGCCGGCAGCACGTCACGGCCAAGAGACGTACCAGGCACGAAAAAGTTGATTCGCAGGTACGTCGCCTTGTCTTCTTCTGACTTGCTCACGTTCTTGATCGTTGAGATGTGGAACGGCACGGGCACGCCGTTGATCGGCAGGATCACGCACTCAGCGCGCATGTCCACCATCACCTGGCGCTCGCGGAGCTCGCTCGGGTAGTCCTTCGGGCCGCGGTACGCCAGGATGCTCTTCTCGCGCTTGCGGTCGTCCGATTTTTCGTTGTTCTGCTCTTCTAAACGGCGCATCGCTTCTTCGCGCTTGCGGCGCATCAACTCGGCCTGATGACGGTCGCGACGCTCCTGGTCGGTCTCCTTGCCCTCCAGCTGGCGCTGCTGGTCACGCAGACGAAGCGTGAGCACCTGATTGCGTGTGCCTGACGGAAGCGTCTCGACCGCCGAGCGGGACGACGACTTGGACTCCTTCGCCTTGGCGTCCGACGACGACTTCTTCGGTGCGGCCTCCTCGTCGTTGTCGTCGATGTCGTAGCGCACTTTGCTCCAGCCCTTGGCCACCTTGGTGTAGTACTTGGTCTCGTCCTTGAGCACGACGACCGTGTCCGCGAGGAAGACCGAGTAGTTGTCCAGCTTCTTTTTTTTGCGCTGCGACTCGGGGATCGCAATGCCCTGGAAACCAAACGCTACGTTGAACGCCATGCCTTCGACGATCACCGTGTTGTTCTTCGGCGTGAGTAGGTTGCACGACTCGCGGAACTCGAGCCCGATGCCGAAGCCGAGGTTCTTCGTCAGCTTCGCGAATAGCGTCGGGTTGCGCGACTGGATGAACTTGCGCACTTTCTCGACCACCTTGGCGATCGTCTTGCCCGGTCGTAGTTCCTTCACGCACATGTCGTGCGCCTCCAGCAGCAGCTCGTACGACTTCTCCATGGAGCTCGACGGGTCGATGAAGAACGTGCGGCCGACGTTCGAGCAGTACCCTTTGTAGCGCGCGCCAAGCGAGCAGATGATGACATCGTACTTGAGGTTGTCCGTGTCGCTCTGTGCGCTGGGTTTCAGATCGTACTTGCCGCCCGACTGCACGATCGGCGGGTAGCACGGCTCAATATCCACGGGGTCAATCGACACCTTCACCTTCGTCGGGTCCTCAAAGACCTCCTCAATGTCGTTCGAGATCTTTTCGTGGCTCACTTTCTTCTCGTCATCGATGATCATCTCCATGTCCTCCATGAACTTGAGCTTGAAGATCTTGCTCGTAAGTGCGCCAGCCCAGCGGATGCTCTCAAGCTCTTCGGGTTCCTTCACCGACAGCGCGATCTCGATGCCCTTCGTCACGTCCACCTGCTCGAGCTTCGTCTCGTCAAGCGCCTTCTGGAACGACGTCACCAGCTCGCCCTGCGGACTCTCCTTCGTGAGCACGCCCACCTTCTCCCCACTCTCCTTGAGCGCGTCCGTGATGATCTTGTAGTTCTCCACGTTGCCGTCCGCCTTGTTGCGCTTCAGCAGCACGAGCTTCACGTCCGAGCTGTCGTTGCCGCTCAAGATCGATTCAAGCATCGTGTCTATTAATTACACAACATTAGATCACATCACATCCATGAGCCAGTTACCCCCCATTTGTATACAAACATCCTATACAAAAGATCCACCCAACACAATAGTAACGTACATTTCTTGCCGGCCGTGAGCACATAGAGCATCTTGGGCGTGAAGATCATGAGAGTCTCAGGGAACTCGAGGAAGCCCAGCAGGAAGATCTGCAGCACCGCCGACTTGCGGTAGCCCGACTCGTCCGGCTGCGGCTTGCCCGCCAACACGCAGAACGCGTCCGCATTTCCCCACGTGGTGCTGCTCTTGTGTTCACCCCACGACTTGTAGAGCGTCTGCAGGCGGCGGAAGAACACGGCGCCGTTCAGCTGCGGGAGGCCACTGGCAGCAGCCGTAGCAGCAGCGTCAGTACTAACACTCACAGCGCCGTTCTCCTTCTTCACGACCGCGTCTTCCGTCTTGACCACCACGGCTGCCTCGGCTGCGGGCGCGCTGTTCTCGCTCTTGACCGTCACGGCGTCCGCCATGCTCTCTCCTGTAGCTGCTCGTCTTGCTTCCCGTTTGCTACTGAGCGAGCGCGCCAAACCAACTATGGGGCTTTTGGATGGGCTGTTGGCTTTGTTGCTGGGTTGGTGCGCCTTCTCTTCGGATCCAGTGATTGGTCAAAATGTGCTGATTTGAAGGATTCTCATTGGTCGATAGTCACAGAAACGTAAAACCTTATGATAAAGTGATGAGGTTTTATTGAACGTTTTGGCGCCATTTCTCTTCATGCAGCTTCCTGATTTGGGAGAATTGAAATTATTTCTTTTGGTATTTATGAGAGTGGTCTGGGGTCTGTATGTCAAATCAACAACACTGACTTGCGCTTGTTTTGGTTTGGGTGAGTTGAATAATTATTTTGGGATGTGTCCAATGATAATTTGCGCTCGCATTCCATCCTGACTTCACTGTCTGAGGATGACTGCGATGGCGACAAGGATGGCGGCGGCAACGCGGCGGGTGTCGCCTGCTCTCCACGCGCGTCGCTGCTTCGCGACAGCCACAACAGGGACAGCCAAACCAAGGAAGAAGAGAAGCGGTGGTAGTACCAGTAGCTACAATGCGCACACGATCATGATCTTCGCGAGCGAGGTGCCCGTGATCTCGGCGCTGAACCCGTTCCGCAAGATCGAGGACGTGTTCTTTGACGTGTGGAAGCGCACGAACCCGCAGCAGATCACGAAGCTGCAGAAGGAGCTGCAGTTGCTGCTGCCAACGTCCGAGGAGAAGATTCAGGCGATCGTGAAGGAGCTGGGCGTGGAGGCGCCCATCGCGTCGCTCGTACAGGAAGCCGCAGCAGCTGAGACCACGACGAATGTCGTCGCTGCGACTGCCAAGATCGCCGCAGCACTTCCTGAGTCGACCCCCGCCGCCGTCAAGCAGGAGGTGGTGCAGTTTCTGTCCTCGGAGATGCACAAGAGCTTCGGCACGAAGCAGGAGGCGCCGGCGATCCAGCACTACGAGCAGGAGCAGCAAGTGGTTGTGCGCGAGCGCAACCTGGTGTTCTCCAAGAAGCAGCTCGCGACGCTGGGTGGCTACGAAGTGTTTGTCGGCGGCAAGATCGACGGCAAGGCTGAGGGCAAGGTGATCGAGGTTAAGAACCGCCTGAAAAAGTTTATGACCCCACTGCCGCAGTACGACGTCGCGCAGCTGCAGACGTACCTCTTCATCCTCGGGCTCGAAGAGGGCGAACTCGTGGAGCACCTGCGCAGCGACGCGGCGCAGACCAAGCTCACGAAGATGAACTGGGATCCGCGCATGTGGGAGACGCAGATCTTGCCTTTCGTGCTGCGCTTCAGCGGTGCGCTTGTGCACTTCATGCAGAACGACGACGCGCAGGCGGTGTTCCTGCAGTGCGAGCCAGAGGAGAAGAAAGAGATCATCCGTACGCACTGGGTCAAGGACCTTCCACTGTGAGCTAGCAGCTAGCGACAAGGCTACAGGAGACAGGTATCATCCTGGACAGCAGTGCTGATGTTGATGGTATAAGAGATGTATCTAATCATTAATGTTGGTAATTAAATAGGGAGGTGTGGTTTGCACAACCCATGGTGTGTCGAATGAACGGCCAGCAACGAGTCCTCACGTCACATAGCTCTTCACATGGGTCCACTCACTTTTTACCATCACTCGCGCAACTCGCCTGTCACGTGATGCTCCGACGTCACAGCGAAACCGCCTGTAACTGACAGCTTCAACGTCACAATGAGCCCTCGTGATTTTGCATTGACAGTGAGCCACAAGCGCTTGCATCAACAGCATGAAGGAGTCGGAGCTGCGGGAGACCATTCGTGCCGCGTTCGCTCGCTACGATGAGGACGCGAGCGGCTCCATCGACGCGCGCGAGCTGCGCCACCTGGTGCAGGACCTCGGCGGCGCGCTCACGGACAGCGACCTCAGCGCTGCACTGCGCGTGCTGGACAAAGATCACAACGGCGCCATCGACCTGCAGGAGTTCATTGGCTGGTGGACAGCGCAGGCGGCGGATTTGGACGGCGATGGTGCCGTGACGGATCTGGAGAAGACCCTCGAGCGGCTCAAGGAGTTGGGACGCGAGCGCTTCCACGTCGACATCCACACGGCCGCCTGGTGCGGCTTTGGCGATGTCGTCGATAGACTTGTGCACGATGATGAGGAGTTGGTGAACGAGAGAGACGCGACCGAGTACGGGGTAATGATGATACCGAGCTGTGAGCTGATCAACCATTCTACGTCCGTGTGTTGGGACTGAAGATTGTCCTATCATGTCATTGGTACAGAGTATGAACACACCACTCCATTACGCTGCGTACCAAGGCCATCTCAACATCTGCACGACGCTGGTAGGACACGTTTGTTACTTTGAAGGGGAATGATCGCGCGATCGGAATGGATGCGCGTAGCCTCGTCAGACACTGAGCTTTGGTTGTTTCTGAAACCAATTTGTAGTTGGAGCATGGCGCAAGCGTGAACGCCGCGAACACGTCAGGGTGCACGCCCGTATTCTTCGCGGCTCAGCAGTCCCACGAGCCAGTGGTGAGCCTGCTTCTCCAGGTCTGGTGCCAGTTTGGTTCCTTGGGTATTATTGCAGGTGGAACTCTCTGAGCTGAAAGACTCGAATTGTTGTGTGTGTGTCGGGGGGGTGGGGGTATTTACTGCAGAGAGGAGCGGACATCAAGATCAAAGAAACCGAGGTAAGACACGCGCATGAGATAGCAATAATAGTTGGCTCTGTCCGCAAGACTTGGATGATATGTCTATGTATCTATTGCAGCACCAGCTCTCGCCTGTGGATGTCTGCCACGCGCAGTCGATCATCCAGCTCTTCCAGAGCCTCTCTGGTGCCGGTAGGTTTGCTATTATCGATGGCTCTCTCGAGACGAGTACTTCAGCTGACCCCAAATCGTTTCCCTCTCAGCGCCGGCGAGTCCAAGCCCTCCGACCCTCTCGGAGCCTGGTGAATGCAAACTTCGCGTTTCATGGTAGCACCTCTGCTATTTTTCGCAAATATCTACTTCACGCACTGCATATCGCTGATAATTTCCATTGTGGGGTCTCTGCAACACAGGCAGCCATCAAAGTCCAGACTGAACGAAATCGCGCCAATCTCGCTCTACAAACTCAGGCTTTCGTCCTCAACTGCACCTGCGAGAAGCGTCCTCGTGCCTGGGTCTGCAACTAACGCTTTTGTCGACAATCTGACTCCGAATTCAAGCTACTGCTGCGAGATCGCGGCCGTGAATCTGCACGGAATGAGCGAGTTCAGCGCCAAGTCTGAGCCTCTGATGACGTTGAGAGGTGTGTGTCGGGATGTCCTAAGCCACATACGGACAATGGCCTCCTCACTGATAAGAGCTATATCTACCACTACCATATTTTACAGCTCGGCCATCGCCACCTCAGGGCCTCATAGTCGGTGACGTTGGATGCAACGCTGTGAGCTTGCAGTGGACGCTGGCGCAAGAGGACGACCCAACCCGCTGCGTCGTGCAGCAGTCTCTGGGTGCGAAGGACGGCTGGAAGGTCGTTTTCAAGAGCGAAACGCAACGCACGTACGTGTTTGCATTGTTTTCTTTGACTATGGTGGCACGAATGTCGCTATTCTACTGTGATTATGAGTCTTCACAGTGTTAAAATTCGGTGTTGTGCGAACTGAATATTCGCCTAACTTTCCTATGATAGATCATGCACAATCGAGAATCTCTTTGGCGACCGGAAGTACCTCTTTCGCGTCGCCACCATCAACAGCACGAGCTGCAGCGAGTTCTCGTCTCCGGTGATCGCGCGAACGCTCGCATCCCAACGACTGCGAGCGGAGAAGAAGAGCGTGGTGGTCAAGACCAAAGTGGTCGTGGATGCAGTCAAGCAGTTTGGTGCGTTAAGTTTGTTATCCCTACCTGTTTGTCACTTGGCGCGCTGGAAACACTAATTCTTACAACTTGTTCCGGTTGCTTGCATATCTGCAACTACAGCGTCTCTAGCAGGAAGACCGAAGCAAGTGCAACAGCCTTCAAGAAAGCAAGATGTCAGTGAGGCAAAGGAGTCCAAGCCAGTAACTGAGGCTTCGTCCAAGCTTGTTACCCCTCCACTAGCAGCAGCCCAGCAGTTGATAAACCAAGTCCGTCAACAAACGAGAAGCGAAAAGAAAGCCCAAGCGAGACAGAGTGCAGCGCAGGACGACGAGTTTTCGGACGACGAGTTCGTGTATTACTACTCGGTTGCCTCCTCTGATGATGATGACGAAGTAGATCTATAGTAAATCAAATTGTTATTTACTTGTACGATGGCGTACTACTTGTTATCCATTGGGGGCTAGTTACTAAGTCGGATCTACTTGGCGATGCCATTCGAGTAGACCTGGAATTGGTCGTACTTGTTCGTGCCAAAGTGGTCGTAGGACCGATCGATCATGCTCCGGATCAGCGGCGCAACCTTCTCCTCCGACACGTTGAGGAACAGTCGCTCTCTCAGCCCCGCGAGCGCACTTGCCGTGTTGCCCGCGACGAAGCACGGCAGCTTGGAGTGCAGACTCATGACCTCCACCAGCGTGTAGATCGTCTCAGCGTGCTTGCGCGCTGCGAGCGCTCCCTGGACGCACAGGTCCGAGAAGTACTTGAAGTTCTGTGAGTTGCGTCCACCCAGCACGTCCACCATCTCGGTCGTGAGCTTGAACGGTGCGGTCTCAAAGCTGAAGCTGCCTCCAGGCGCGCGACCGAGGACTGAGAGATCAAGTACAAAACATGTGGAAATTGGTTCTTGGGGTTAGAAATGGCGACAATACAACCATTGTCATGAACGGTAGAACCAAGCAAGCCACTTACAGAAACCAAAGTCGATGTGTACGATGTGACCCTCGATGTCCAGCAGGATATTCCCGTTGTGCCGGTCTTTGATCGCGAGGATGTAGCACACGATCGAGTACGCCGCTACGACACAAAGTGTAAGAAAATGGTTTGTCAGTCAACCAATTTCAAGATTCTGTGTCAATAGCCAAACGAATACTGGCCATTAATTCTCAAACTCACTCACCTAGGCTGTGCACAAAGTTGAACTCGGCCTGCTTCAGCAGTTTATTCTCATCTGACGATGACGACGCATCATCACCGTCACTTTCACCGCTAGCAACAGCAGGAGGTCCATAGACATCCTCAAAGTGCGTGCGCAGGTTCTTGAATCCGGGCGTCTTCTTGATGCCGTCGAGCGAGATTGCGTTGCGCACGACCTCGAGCAGCCCCGTGCTCGCGCCGGTGGACAGGATCCGGTACGGGTGCAGCCACAGATTCAAGCCCTCGCTCTGGAAGATCTGGTCAAAGTACGAGATGAGCTGCATCACGAGCACCTCCTGCCGGAGATCGTCGAAGCTCTTGGCCATGAGGCCGCACAGGCGCCACCTGTTGGACGAAAAGGAGGAAGACTCGCGTTTCAGGCGCTTGATTGCTGAGAATGTGAGTTCGCCGAAGATTTTTTCGATCTTTTGCTTGCGCTCGGGGCCCTAAGGGTAGCATAAATCCTGAATGTAAGTACTCCATGAGCCAAACACGAAAGAGACAAGCGACTACATGTAGTACTCACAGCTAGCAGTTGGTGCAGGAATGGCGACGGAGCCTTGATGGACGACCTGATGGTGGTAGGTACTTCTCTCTCCGAGGTTGTCGTACTACTTTGATTGACAGACTTGAGCGGCTGAACACGTGAAGACGCGGACGGCTTTGCGTCCTCGAGGTAGCTGAGAATCTCGGCCGTGCTCTCAAGCTCCGTCACATCTTCATCTTCGTCATAGCACTCATCGTCATCTCTGCCAACGCCTGCGTCAAAGTCGTCGCTGACGGCGTAGAGGTGCGTAAAGAGCGCCTTGGAGACGTCGTCGCCGTTCTCGTCCTCCTCAGTCTCAAAGAAGATCATGCACGGTGCGCGCTCCTACACCACACAACAAATACACACAAATGAGCCTAAGAGCATGGTGAAGTCAGCTTTCGCTCTGGCTATAATGCTCCGCGTACGTTTGTGCTGAAGACGCGGCCTTCGTTCGTGAACACCGAGGTGACGTTGCAGTATGTCTGGGATATAGATCGGATCACAACAAGGCAAGAAAGTGCATTAGTCCACCTAGGCGAGACGGAACAGGCATATTCGAAGACAAACAAAAGCAAGTGACTCCTTACATCCGTAGACTTGCAGAGCGGGATGTACGCTAGCGGTGGGATCTTGAGATTCTCGAGGCGCGGCCGCAGCAGCGCCTTGCGCTTCGCCGGTTCTATCCTTCGGAGCGACTCGGACACGTCGGTGATGGCCTTGACGAAGTTAATCATGCCCGAAAAGAACTCGTAGCGCCGCTGCTGCTCCGGGGGTAGCGGCGAGGTCTGCGTCTGCAGCTGGAAGCACTCGGAGAGACACGCGCTCGTCTCGCCGGTCTCTGTGGTTGTACTGATACCTGAGTTGCGTACACTATTAGCAGCGTTCCTAGCGATGGAAGAGGCCGTCTGGGCTCGCTGCACGCGCTCGGCGACCTGCTCGAGGGACATTGGGCTGCGACTCGAGTTGAACGAGTCTGCCTTGACGGGTGAAGGCGGCGGTGTGATCGTCGGTGATCGTTCTTCTTTCGTAGTGTCTGATACTGTAAACCCAAACCCAGGAGCTCCCTGGGCTGGTGCCTGGCCGCTGGAGGACTGCAGGATGAACGAGCGCATCGCCAGCGACATGCGCGCGAGCGTGTGGCCCGTGCTCACTCTTCCAGGTGAGGACGTTGTGGAGGTTGATCCGCCACCACCTCCGGTAATGGGTGGCTCGGGGGCAGACGCGTGCTTCTGCAGCGTGCTGATCCAGGCCACGAGCTCCTCCTGGGACTGCGCGGCGAACTGCATCTTGGTCTCGCTTAGTTCGTGCACGAGCTCAAAGTAGAACGGGTGCTTCTTGTTCTCCAGCACGCGGATCTCGGCGCGCACCAGCGGAAACGCTGTGCGCGGGTGCGTGTCGCTCGGTCGTGTGAACACCAGCAGGATGCGGTTCTCGATGCGACACCAGCGCAGTTTCCAGTTGCGTCGCCCCATTTTGCTCGTACCGCCGCCTTTCTTGAAGAGCCAGCCGGCTCCATCACCACCAGTCATTTGAGCGCCACTAACACTGTAGCTGCTGCTCTCACTGGAGAGTGCCATGGACGCCTCGCAGCAGATCTCGAGTGAGCTCTGCGCCGCGAAGAACCGGCGGTCCGCCATGACAATCTGGTCCATCTCGGCCTTGGAGATCGAGTTCCGCGTGAGCAGTTCCGAGGCCTCCTTTGCCGCTGGCGAGCCGTACACGAAGCACTGCTCCAGAGCCAGCAATAGCTGAGCGCACCTGGCAAAAGTGCGCGGGTTGCCGCCACGCTTGGGACGATTCTCGTCCAAGGCAGCGAAAATGATCCAGAAGAACTGGAGCGCAAAGTGTACGCTACTCTGCGAGAGCAGCAGCACGAACTGCTCCATGGCCTCCATCGGCAGCTCTTTCTCCAGGTGCACGACCATGTGCGCCAGCTGCGGCAAGTAAAACTCCACCTGGTCCAGCGTCGGCTTGCTGATCGTCAGGTACGGCAGCCGCGCACAGAGCTCGGTCGTGAACTTGGCGTTCTTGCGGTTCTTCCAGAGCGCAATCATCAGGATACGCATGTCCAGCGAGCCGTCGGCGTGCAGGACCTCATCGATCGACGGTGGTTCTGCTGAGACTGAGGCTGCGGAGGTGGCTTGGGCGATCTGCTTGGCTTGCGCTGGGAACACTGGCGCGGCGGTGGTGTCCAGGTTGTGAGTAGGATTTGTGCGGGGAACAGCAGATCTGCCTTCATCCTGAGGCGAAGGTGTCGACATTCTCTGAGCTTGGCGCTTGTCGGTATATCAAGCCACGCGCGTTCTCTCTTGCAGTGTGCTTGAGTCCGGAGCGAAGTTAGCGGTTAGACCAAGGCAAGTATGAAAGAGAGATAAAGAGAGCGAAGAGGTCGCTCGAAAATCGCAAGCGCGAAACGGATGCTCGCTCATCTCGCTTTCTAAATATGGCAGAAGGAACCGTGAAGGCGGCGCTGCTAATAAATTTGGGCTTCGCAAGTTCCAGTTTTGGTAAAGGTGTTGTAGAATGAGGTGATCACCTTGGCAGGCAGACAGGATGGTGTTTATCACATGTTATTGTCAATTGTGCGCAACTCTTTCGGTTCTTCCTTAAATCCGCAGGCGGTGCTGAATTTCGTCATCCAGCGCGTGCTGCTGGTCCTGAGAGAGAGGCTGGAGATACTCGTGACGCTGCAGCAGCACTTTCAGTGGCGACACTCGCGACAAAGTTGATAAATTAATATCTGCACCACTTTCAGGAGACTGCCTGCCTCCTCCGGCACAATAGCGGATGAGACTCTGCGAGAACCAATTTCCATCGGCACAGCAGCAAATCTTTCAGAGCACAATCTTTTGAAACGATAACAGATAGATATCTTGCTATCGTACGTACGTGGGCTTTGCTGGATCCATGACGGTAGTTGTCCGGAAGTACCTCCACAGTCACTTCAGGCGCAGACACACCAGGTCGAGAAGAAGTGAACCTAAGCGTAGTTTCTCCAGCCATAGTCGCCTCGAAAGCGAAAACCGCCTATCAAAAGGACATTCAACCGCAACGCACATTAAGTCTCCCGAAACCATCCATTTATTTGGGCACCAGGAGGCACGGAATCGATTTAAGTTTGTAGAAGTATGTACGTACCGGATTCGAGCGCCTTTCATGGATGCACTTGACACACCGTGAGGAGGTTTCCAAGCGCTCCGGTTTCCATATTCCACAGCTATAGGCACCGCCAGTTGTTGCTCCTCCATCCAAAGAGATTGTGAATCTGTCGCCTTGTGAGATTCGGATGAAGCGACGGTGCTGCTGTCTTTGGCTCTTGCTGCTGCTGCTCTGCTGCTGCTTGATGAAGTACGCAAAGCAGACCGACTTTTGCTTTTCGAGAAGGTACTGTTTCCGTATCTCGTCCGTGTTGGTGGGAAGCGTCGTGCTGTAGAGCATCGCGTAGAGGATAAGCGAGAGGTCCTCCAGCAGCATGTGCTCGCGCTCTTTCTGGAAGATATAGACGTCTCTGAGCCAACCAGTCCATTGAAAATGAGTGATAGGAGATGGTAAGCACCTAAACAGTAGGAAATCCTGTAGAACAGCTACTCGTCATACCTCTCGAACGGATCGACGAGGTTTCCGAAATCGAGTTTCCCCAGAAAGAGACTCCGCGCTGAATGCGAGACCATCACATTTTGAAGCGAAATGCGCTGAGAGAATACAGAAACAAACACACAACAGCAATTAGCGGTAGTCGTATCAGCCACTGAATCACAGATGACAGTCAAACAAGCACAATTTTTGGTGGATTTTGTACCGAGCGCAGTTCGTGGGTCGATTGCTCCAGGAGATCTACAAACGCGAGCACGATCTCTCGCAAGTAGAACCTGAATCATACGGAATATCAGCTTCAGTAGCAGCAATATGAGCAAAATGAGCAAATTAAGCCACAAGCACACCAAAAAAGCGCTGAACTTTCGTCGAACACACCGTCGCTCAGCAGCAGCTCATCGAGACTTGAAGCCTGAAGTGACATGAGAACCGGAATGTGGTCAAGGAAACATACAAATTTGTATGGCTAAGTTTCTGGGGGACTCGTACCGGCAGATGCTCAAAGCAGTAAAGCGTTTTCTCTCCGTCGCTCTGGTTATCGGATTGCTCGCTGTAATTGGTGGTGTTCGCAGCGAAAAACTCTTTTGTGCCTAGGAATTGCTGGAAATAAGGCGAGAGTGCGAGCTGCCGGTGCGCAGATGCAAGAGCTTCGAGCCACGCGACTGCGTCTTGACTCACGCCTCGCTGGCTATCCACAATAAGCACTCCAGCCATCGTTCGGTCACTCTGTTGTTGTTGGTCATCCGTTCGTAGTCGCTGTTGCTGTTTGAGTACTGAACCAAAGGTGGCCCGAATCTCGTGAGCAAATCGCAGCCTGAGCATTGTTGGAAACATGGCTTGGATTGCGCGCTCGTTGTGGAGAATGTTGACCTGGAAGTCCGCGGATGACGACGCGTCGTGCTTCAAGATGAACTTGGTGTTCTGGACCTGAAATCGCCAGGGTGATCCCAGTATTCCAGTGTCCAGATCCACGTCTAGGTCCTCGTTACCATTGCTAGAGCCAAAGAGCTCGTTTCGGAACCAATGATGCGTCAGGCTTTGTTTTGCTCCGAGCTCCAGAAGCGCCATTTGCTCGCGAATCACCTCTTCTCTCGCGACGATACTGCTAATCAAGCTCTTGCAGACATTGGAGTCACTGGTGGCGGTGCTCGTTGTGTTGTGGAGTGCATGGCGGAGCTCGTCTGTCTATCATAGTCATTTTCGTCAGTCAGGCCATACTTGCCACAGAAACCTGTGAATGGTAGGCAGTGATTACAACACACTAGGTCGCTACGCACCTTTTGGTCCAACTCCTGGAGCGTCTTCGGAATGTCCGAGCAGCCTGGTAGCTCC
The DNA here is from genome assembly GCA_038050625.1 of Pythium sp. MPC-2022a. Taxonomy (NCBI): domain Eukaryota; phylum Oomycota; class Peronosporomycetes; order Pythiales; family Pythiaceae; genus Pythium; species Pythium sp. MPC-2022a. Next base: position 22,355 of record JALBZB010000052.1, read on the forward strand.
ACGAGGCGCAGCAGACTCGCCTGGAAGCCAGCGAAAGTGCGAGACTCCACATCAGCCTAGGAGATATAAAGCGATGGCACACGCAAAAAAATTAGTGCAAGCAACAGTGCCTGGGTACACGCAGCAGCAGCTCCCATTTCACTCTGCAGGATCAATCGGCGTACCTCATCCAGCAAGCGCTTCGCGATCTCGTGTCGCAGGAGCCCCGAGTCGACCAATGAGCGAATGAACGACGTCCTGGAAACAAATAGAGGAACGGTAAGTCAGTTTTTGTTCACGACCCAGAGCGCAGACACCAACACAGAGAGAGAAAGCGATCTATTCATCTCCGGTGCTAGCACAAACGCCACGAAACGAACGAACCACTGGCTGACGGAGAGCACTGCACCGCCATCACTATTACCACCATTTGCTCTCTGCGTCACGAACGACGGCGTTTGACGCAGACGACCGCAGTGGCGATTGAACGCGCTTCGGAACGGATCGGAATGCTCAGCTTCCGCCATTCGCCTGCTTTCCTTTTGCGAGGTTGAAGTGCAAAATGACGACGAGAGAGTGTGGGTCATTTAGGGAAATGTGAGCACCACGGGCCAGTAATTGGGTCATCATGGGTCATCAAAGGTCGCTTGATTGGTACATAAAACATCCAGTGCGAGAAGTATCGAACCCGCCAGTGAGCCAACGCTCAACAGGAATCTAAACCATTGTCCAAGGCGAATCATGCAGCACTCTCTCGTGGTGATTCCGCTATTGCTGCTGATGTTGCCCTTTGTATGCACCACTGCACAGGTGCACACTCCAGATGAGGACCCAATGCTGCAGCTGCTGCTGCGAGAAGACCTACGCAGCATGAGTGTGTCTTCGACAAGCCGCATGGACGACGCGTCACTCCAAACGATCCTCTTCGGCGCGCAGCAGCAGCAGTCCGAATCCCAGTATCTGCTCGCGATGATGCGGCTCTACGGCCACGGCGTGGAGAAGGACGTCGGCGCGGCTGTCACGCTGCTCAAGCAGGCGGCGAACCAGGCGCATCGCGACGCCGAGTTCGCGCTCGCGGTGCTGCACTCGACAGGTATTGCCGCAGACGGAGGTATCATCGTCCCACGGAATGACCGTATGAGCGCCACGTGGCTCTCCAACAGCGCAAATCGAGGTCACGTCGACGCCAAGTGGATGTTGGCAGTGTACGCATTGCGTTGCCTTTATTGAGTTCCCTAAATTCTAACATTGGCTGACGATCGCTGTGATTGTGTACATCTGTAGGCTGCTCTACGAAGGTCGCGGAGTCAAAGAGAACGTCCCGCGCGCGCTGGAGCTACTGGAAGATGCTGTGCACAAGCACAACCGCCACGCGCAGTTCCACCTAGGTATCATGTACGAGTACGGTCGCGGTGTACCGCAGAACTTCTCGCGCGCCGCCGAGCTCTACGAGATGGCGGGTGACAACCTCCCGGACGCGCTCTACTATTTGGGGCTGCTGCACTTGCAGGGACGAGGCAGAAGGCAGAGCTTCTCGATCGCCATGGAACTCTTTCAACGTGCCGCCGAGCGCTTCGAGCACGCGCAGGCCATGTACGCACTGGGCCAAATGCACGCCCAAGGCCAGGGCATCCCCGTGGACTACTCGCTGGCGCTCGCGTGGCTCCGACGCGCAGCGCGGAAGAACGATCCGCGGATCAGCGCCATCGCCGATCAGGTCGCGAACGAGCTACAGGCATTCCTGCAGCAAGTGGAGGCGTGCGTGAGAGCGCAGGAGGAGGCGTTGGGCACTCCAATCCGCGTTACGATCGGCGCAGTCGAGTGATATGTAAGTACACTGGGTGGTTGGAAAATCAAACTACTATCTTTTTGTATTCTATCGGTTATCGGATGAGCCTCCAGAGAAGACTCTCTCGTTTCATAATCGACGCTCAACATGTAATGGTAACTTTAGTCACTCACACATGCGTCTCAACTGCAAATTCACCTTCCTGTGCGTATCTAGTGCTTTGGCTCGGCGGCAAGCGCCTTCTCCAGGTCGGCAATGATGTCTGGGAGTCCCTCGATGCCGACGGACAGGCGGATGAGGTTGTCCGTGATGCCGAGCTTCTCACGGTGCTCCTTTGGCACGGACGCGTGGGTCATGATCGCTGGCGACTCGGCGAGCGATTCGACGGCGCCGAGCGACTCCGCGAGCGTGAAGATCTCGACGGTCTCGAGGAACGCGCGCGCCTTGTCCAGACCACCCTTGACGTAGAACGTGATCATGCCGCCAAAGCCCTTCGCCTGCTTCTTCGCGATCGCGTGCTGTGGGTGCGATGGCAGACCTGGGTAGTACACCTTTTCGACCTGCGGGTGGGCTTCCAAGTACTCGGCAACGGCCTGTGCGTTCTTGGCGTGCGCGGCCATACGCACGTGCAGGGTCTTGAGACCACGCAGCGCCATGTACGCGTCGAACGGCGATGGCACAGCGCCGATGCCGTTCTGGATGAAGCGCAGCTTGGTGTTGATCTCCTCGCTGTTGGTGATGACGACACCCATGACGACGTCACTGTGACCATTGATGTACTTGGTGATGCTGTGGATGACGATGTCAGCTCCCAAGTCGAGCGGGTTCTGGAAGTATGGCGACATGAACGTGTTGTCCACAACCAAGAGCAGGTTGTGCTTCTTGGTGACCGCAGCAACGGCGGCGATGTCCGTGATCTTCAGCGTCGGGTTCGTTGGCGTCTCGAGCCACACGAGCTTGGTGTTCGGGCGGATGTGCGCCTCGATCGTGGCGGCGTCGCTCATGTCGATGAAGTCAAAGTCGATGCCGTACGTCGGGTGCACGGTCTGGCGGAAGTAGCGCTGGGTGCCGCCATAAACGTCGTCGATGCTGAGCACGTGGTCGCCCTGCTTGAGCAGGTGCACGGCGGCGGTGGTGGCGGCCATACCCGAAGAGTACGCGACCGCGAACTTGCCGTTCTCGCACGCCGCGATGGCGCGCTCAAAGGCGCCGCGGGTCGGGTTACCCGTGCGCGAGTACTCCCATCCCTTGCCGAACGAGTTGGCCTGGGTCTTGCCGTGGAGCACACCAGGGGACGCCTGCGCGAAGGTGCTGGCGAGACTGATAGGCACGGCGACGGCGCCAGTGTGCTCGTCCGGGTTCTGGCCCGCGTGGATGGCGGTCGTGCCGAAGCCGTGGTGCTCGTCCGTGTAGTTGGTGGCGGCGCTCATCGTGTAGAGAGAGGGAAGAGAGGGAGGGAAGGGAAGGACTGGTCGGCAGGCGCGCGGCAGATTCGGAAATGAGGAGCTTTCTTGGATGGTCTGTCTCGGTTTCGTCTGCATGAGGCGACAGGAGTGGAAATCGCTTGGATCGTTCGTGCGACATTCGCGGATTGAGGGGTAGGCGAGATGTGACCTGCCGCGTTGCGAGTGCTGATTGGGTCCAGTATCGGTTACGGGAGGCTCATTCGTGGCTCTGATTGGTGGAGAACCTCTCAGCAAGTGAACGTCATCGCAGGTGAATGACGAAGCAGGTGATCGGGTTACCTTCGCGTCACATCCTGACCAGCAGCAACTTGAAGTACTACTGGACGTGGTTGCACGCACGACTGACTGACTGACGGGTCGATTGATTGAGAGACGGCTGCTGGGTGTTCTGCGTTCTGCTTTGAAACACGCGAAAAAGAGTGCGAGATGAGTTCACATGCACACTTGACATTCACACAAAGGCAGCAGCCTGCGTTGCTACGTTGTGATTCCTAATCAGCGCAGCTATTTCGGCAGCATGAAAGCATGGCGAAATGGCGTTTGTGTTGGTTGAGGAGGCAGTCTAATCAGCGGATTGGACGAGGAAGTTCCGAAGGGATGCGATGCGATAGATGGATCCCGAACCGGGAGTGATGGTCGGTGCTCTTTCCCAACAACAAACATATCAGACAGAACCGGATCTGACTTGTCTTGTCGCCGAACAACCAGAGTTCAGTAGAGGACACTCCGTTCCATATTTCCACAAAGTTGTCGGTGTCGCTGGCGATTGTCCTCAGCACGTGGACACAAGCGGGTCTCATTATGAAGTAGCTGTCTATGTGTGCGTGACAGAGTTGGCTATCACATGAAGACAACCACAGAGCGCCCACCTTCTTCCGTTCTGTCAAGCTCACGAGAGTAGATCGGTTCGTGCGCCACTCGTGGGTGATTCCCTGCTACAGCAAGCAGATGAACGCGTCTACGATGTAGCAGCAGCTGTACTAACATGTGTGTCTGCGTGGACGCTCGTTCATTGTGGCTTCCTCTCTCTATTCCCCTCCGAGATACAAAACCGTTAGCGTGTGGCAGATAGAATGGCCAACGGGGCAATGTGGGTGGCCCACCCCACCCCACCCACCATTTATTTCATGCTTCTGATGTGGAATCTCTCAATCACGCCGCGAATTGGCAAGAATTCGTAACACGCCACCTCTTCTGCCCTCACGATTGGCCAAAACGCGCATTTACATTCTCCGCGCCTAATAATTGGCCAATAATTCCAGCCTTGCGTTTATGATTGGCTGAAAATAGAAGAAGTTTCTTCTCGGCTTCCTTCCAAGTGCGCGACAACTTTTTGCCTGTGGTCATTCATGCATCTCCTGCCGTCGTGAGAAGCTCGACCACTATGATGAAGCACGTGCTGCTGCGAAGAGGCCCTCCGCTGCTGGCGACCAAGACCAAGGCCATCGCGCGAACCGCAGCCGGTCGCGCGTTTCAGGAGCGTAGTGTGGTGACGCTCGCGCGCCTGCCGCCGCAGGTGCTCGCCGTGGCGCAGAAGAAGCGCTGGCTGGCGCGCCAGGATCGCGTGAAGGAGGAGTGGCTCACGCGCGCGGCATTCGTGCAGCGGCAATTCCCACGGTGTCTAGCACTCTCCCACGTACGTACGGTATGGGAGCGTTTAGCAGTGTAATTTGCTACTAATGTTAGCTGTGCGCTGTGCTTGCTGTCATGTTATCTTGCAGGCGGCGCTCAAGGACAATACCTCGCTACTGCAGCGCATCAAGCAGTGGATCCGCGTGGCGTTGCATTTGGGGAAGCTGATGTCGCTGGCGTTCCCGCTCGCGGTCACAGCACCGCTTGTGCTCGCAATGCGCTCCTTGGCGCCGTCAATCGAGAACCAGTGGTGGGAGTACGCGGCGTGGACGGCACAGTACGCGTCGCCGGCGCTGATGAAATTTTTCCAGTGGGCGAGCACGCGCCGCGATCTCTTCCCAGCATCTTTCTGCGACCGCTTTGACCGATTCCATGAGAACGCACCCACGCACTCGTGGGGCCAGACGGAAGAAGCGCTGCGTATGGCGTTTGGTGATGACTGGCAGAGTGTCATGGAGGTCAGCAAGCAGCCGATCGGCTCGGGCTGCATCGCGCAGGTGTACCGCGGCCGCCTGCTCGCGACCAACGAAGACATCGCTGTGAAGGTGATCCATCCGCATGTGAAGGCACTCGTGGAGCTGGACCTCGACCTCATGCGCAGTGTCGTGAAGCTGATTGAAGCGATCCCGAAGCTGCGCTGGTTGGGCTGCAGTGACAGTGTCGAGGAGTTCGCGTCGATCATGAACCGCCAGCTGAACTTGCGCACGGAGGCCGAGAACCTCGTGCTCTTTCGCCAGCACTTCCAGAACCGCCAGGGGCTGCGCTTCCCCGTGCCCAACATGGAGCACACGACCGAGAGCGTGCTGGTTGAGAGCTTTGAGAACGGACTGCATTTCAGTGAGATCTCGCAGCTGGACCCTGCGCATCGCAAAGCCGTGGCGCATGTCGTGCTCGAGTCCTACTTGCGTATGGTGTTCCTCGATAACTTCGCACATGGCGATCTGCATCCAGGCAACCTGCTCTTCGATGTGCAGAATAGTAAAGCTCATCACAGTATTTCCAGTAGCAGCAGCAAGAAACACGCGGGCGTCGTGGCGATCGACGCTGGCATCGTGACCAAGCTGGACCCCGTGGACCTGCGCAACTTTGTCGAGCTCTTCCACGCCGTGGCGTCGGGTGATGGCTACAAGGCGGGAGAGCTCATCGTGTCGCGCAGCAAAGAGTACGAGACGAAGCTCGCGAACGGTGAGCTCTCGCAGCAGAAATGCAAGGACCTCGAGTCGTTTTGCCACGGGATGGAGCGCATCGTGTCGAACGCGCTCGGCTGGAAGCTCAAGCTGGAGAAAGTGCACGTCGGCACGCTGCTGCGCGAAGTGCTGGAGCTTTGCTGCACGCACGAGGTGAAGCTCGAGGGCAAGTACGCATCGATCGTCATCTCGATCGCGGTACTCGAAGCTGTGGGGCGGAAGCTCGACCCGGAGATTGACGTGCTGAAGGTTGCGCGGCCGATCATCGCGCAGTCGTTGATCAAGAATATTTCGCTCATGGTATAGTGATTGAGAGTGGAGGAAATGAAGTCCCCAACACGAGGGAGACAAAGAGAGAAGAGAGAAGAGAGAAGAGAGAAGAGAGAAGAGAGAAGAGAGAAGAGAGAAGAGAGAAGAGCGAAGAGAGAAGAGCGAGAGAAAGGAGTATATTACTGTACTACGACTTGCGGTACGTGACCTCGTAAAGCAGGATCGCGACCAGGTGTGAGCGTAGGCGCTCGGCCATTTCCAGCGCCGTCTCGTTCGTGGCGTAGGTCCGCTGCTTGAGATTGGCGTCGTACTGGACCAGCACTTCAGCGGCGAGGGCCGCATCATTGACCGCCGCTATAGAGAGAAATACAGAGAAAGCAAGCAAGAGAGAGATTTGATAGATGAACACTTGACAAAATAGAATAGAGATCCAAAACCACCACTTGATGTGAGCTTGTGTACCATAATGGAGTGCGCTCCAGCCGTCTTCCTGCGGATGACATGGTTGAAAACGACAGAAACACACACACTTCATAGGCACTTGGAAAAAGCCAATTTGTTGGAGCGTAATGAATGTCATGAGCTTAGCATTAGCACGCACGTCTGTTTCATCAATGAACGCTTTTTTGCGCAGCAGGATCTTGGCGACCCCAGCATGATCTTCTCCACAAGCCTACAGTAGGAGAGTTGCAAATTCCAGTAGTTTTAGTGATTCAGCGACCTTGATACGTTGATAGTTGGAAGCAAATACCTTAACCAGAGCTGAAGTCTTCGACTTACCAGCATCAGGGGCGTAGTTCCGTGTTTCTGAAAGCAAAAACATCCATCATCAGATATGTGATTGAACACTGTGGTCTCTTGAGTTTCAGAATCTCGTGATGCACGGAAACGTACGTCTTTCCTGTTGATGGTGATCCGCCGCACGGGAGCTTTCTCAATCAGCCGCTCGACGACTCGCTCATGGCCGCCCATCACTGCGTAGTGCAAGGGCGTCCAGCGCGTCTCGAGCTTTAAGGAGCAGACAGACGCGCACACACAAATAATTAATACGCATTGCACACAGAAATCGTCACAAGCGAGCAATATACTCACGTCTGGGTCATCGATCGTCGTTTCTTCGTACACGAGCGTTCGCACAGCAGTCTCCGATCCCTAATAGTAAACACAGCACACCAGCCCAACCACAATGTCGTCCATTCTGTTCAATCTCAAGAGTGCTACCGCCGGGCAAAAAGTGACCGTTCGTACGTGTCGGCAAGCATAGTGGAGCGCGGTTCGTCCTTTCTCCTACAATGAAGACACACAGGTTTGCTATTAGAAAATGCCGTTCTTCCACCAGCTTCATTTCACTTTGTTGTTGGCTGCTCTCCAATTGTCAATAGATTGAACGTACATCTTTGCCGTTCGGGTCCTGTTTGGTCATGCGCAGTTGGTGGAGCAGATACCCGTTGTGGTCCAGTTTTGCTGCAGAAACACACAACCACATGAGGCAAACCTACAAAGTTGGTACATCCCGAATGCGAACAACCTCAGGGACCCCTCCGCCCCTCTCTGCTTGTACTCACAGTGAATGTGGAAGAAGATCGAGCGCCGGTAGGACCGGAGCCGCTGCTTGAGCGAGTCGCCCTCCGCCTGCCGCAGAACCGGTTCTTTCGTGCCGGTCTTCCGCTGCGCCGACCAGCTCAACTCCATGAAGAGCTTCGGTTCGTCCTCATCTGCCGATGTCACCGCTTGTTTCTTCTTTTGCTTCTTCAGCTTGGCATCATTCTCCAGCTGCTCCTTTCCCAGGAAAGCGTCCAGCTCAGCGTTGTCACTAGTGCTGGCGCTCGCGCCTGCTGTATCTCTTCCAGCAGCAAACATCGTCTTTCGAGTGTCTTGATACCAACTGCACGGAAGAAATACGAATAAAAGTAAATCCAAGCAAGCAGACAGAGAGACGCGTCGAGTCATGTCCGTTCCGTCAGAGTATGTATTTATGAAGTTTACCCAGCGTTTACTGGCTGGAAATAACGCACCCACGCACCAAGCAAACTTGCACGAGCAGCATTCCTCGTGACGTCTACTTCGAAGTACTTCCCACCCACTCCATCTGTGCTATTGCACTGCTTTCTTAAGGGCTTTGAGAGTGCGAGGACGATCGCGAGCGAGAACGTCGGCTTCTGTTCACGAGTGCAAGCTGTTAGTTAGTATTCATACATTCGACCTCATTTGTAAGAGTGGCGCAAGAATAAATAAAGTACCTTTCTTTGCGTGTCGTGGACTTCTTCGTTTTCTTCTCGTCACGAGTGGAGCGCGAACTGCGGCGGCCACGCGATTCCGAGCGCGATCTGAGCAACAACATAGAGGAAGCAAAAACGGTCAGGAACTCAGTACACACGCTTTTGCCATAGCAAACAAAGATGATCGTTGGATCATTGGAGAAGCCGTCATGATCATGTTACCTTCTGCGGTTGCGACGATCGTTTGAAGGAGATCTGGATTTCGATCGAGACGCCGATGGGGAGCGACGCCGACGGCTGCGACGAGGACTCGGTGATCGACGACGAGGATTTGGCGACCGACGATGAGGACTTGGTGATCGACGATGAGGACTTGGTGAGCGACGACGAGGACTTGGTGAGCGACGACGAGGTCGTGTACGAGATCGAGATCGCTCTCGCCCTCGCTCTCGCTGATCGCGTCGGTCGCTGAAACGTCTCGGACTCTGCTTGCGACCACGATCACCGCTTGTTCTACTCGATGGCGCAGCAGCCGCAGTAGTAGTAGTAGCAGTAGTAGTAAACGTACTGGTAGCAGGCGCAGCACTAGATGCCTGGTTGTTCTCACGCTCGCTGGTGCGTCTCACTGGCGCCGCGCTCGCCTCCTGGCGCTTCTTCTCCAGCACTTGGCGCAGCTTCTCCTTCTCGCTCGCGAGCTGCTCGAGCTCCTGTTTCTTCTTATCCAGCAGCTGCGTCGGGATGCCCGTCGAATGCGCCTGCGCGCTCAGCAGCAGCTCCCAGAGCTCCTGTGTGAAGGCGGCCGTGTCTTTCTCCAGGAAGCCCGTGATGGAGATCTGCAGGTGGCGCGGATCGAGCTTCTCGTCCACTTTCGGCTCGAGCAGGTTGATGACCATGGAGGCGACGATGTCGTCCTCGAAGCCCAGCAGCTGCGTGATGCGCTCCGCGACCCACTGATGGATCACCTCAAGCTTCACTTTCTTCAGGTCTACCTTCTGGTCAAAGCACTTGGGGAACGACATCTTGGCGAGCAGCTTCTTGTTCTGGTTGAAATACCGACTGTCCTGGTCGACGCTCGTGCCCTGTAGAAAGACAAGCAGTACATATACACACACGTGATCCAATGGGTAAATAAAGATCGCTAATGCTCTCATTCATAGACAATCGCGTGTTCGTACGCACCCGGACTGCCATGACTGCTGTTATGCGCTTGCTTGGTTGCCTTCTTGCAGGGTTGAAAATGCACGCGAGGAAAAGCAATGAGATTGGAGCAGCTGGTGGCAAAACCTGTGACTGAAATTTAGTCACCGTTTTGTATGTGTCCCACATAAACTTATCAAACTGTGACGCTAGCCATTTTGATTAGCCAAGCAGAAAAACATGCGTGAGCCCAACCAATATGGCTCCATCAGAGAACGCGGAAGAAGTCGATTGCTGCCTACGAGAGAATAGAGCGTAATGGTATGTGTATGAGAATAGCACCCTAGGACAGAATGGACGTGTGCGTACAGATACGTATATTACAGAGGCTGCGGTTTATTCGGCAGCGGAGGAGGCAGAGGACGAAGAAGAAGAAGCTGACGTAATCGCGTCAGCGTCCGTCTCGGGCTGTGGCTCTCCGGACGCCGCCGCCTTGAGGTCCTCGTTGAACGGGGAGCTCATGATCACGTCCTGCACGACTTCGTACGGCGCGTTCGTGAAGAGCGATGCCGGGTACACGGCTGCCCCCCACGACGGGTGCACCAGGATCTTGCACATGCCGGCGCTCAGGCAGCGATACCGGAGCAGCACCTCTACGCCGTCCACCTCGCTGTACACCTTGTTCGACTGCAGTGTCAGCATCTATTACATGGCAAACATACACACACAGTTGTATAAGCATTACTATAGGATAAGAGCATACACACAGACACACACACAGACAAACAGAACCAACAAACAACTCACCGGAAGACCCGAGCACGGGTCGATGAAGTCCGCCCAGAACTCCTTCTCGATGAGCTTCGCGGACACATGCTGCGCGAACTCGACAAAAGTCTCGAGCAGGCGATCCTTCTCCTTGTCCGCGTCCACGCCGAACTGACTTAGGTCCATGAGCGACTTCTGGCACGTGAGCACGGCGAGCGTCGGGTGCTGCCCGCCGACGGCTACCGCCTTGCGCTCGAACTGCGCCGGGAAGACGTGCTTGAGCTCGCGCAGCAGCAGCTTGGGGCACTCGTGCACCGACACCTGGAAGCCCGCGCGGATCTCCGTCGGGCTCAGCAGCGCGCTCTGGGCGCGGGCCACGCGCAGCGACGGCGCATCGCTCTTGCTGCTGCTGCTTGGGGCGTCGCTCATGGTCGAGAGAGAGAGAGTGATGAAAATGTGAGAATGGCGTGTCGAAGGTGGAAAAGAAGACGAGCTTGGTGTATATTGAGGAAAAATATATACCTTTTCAAATCATGTAAATTGAATATAAAAGTATAATTGCAAAATAGATACCTATCTATTCTAAATAACGAATTATGGGTATTTGATATGTAATACGCATTATGCAAGGTTAGAATAGTATATGTAATTCAGGAGGTTTCCGGTCTCGAGTGACTGGAGGTGGCTTGCTTGCTCTGACCATTTGAAGCACTGGGCATTCCCATTCGCATCTCCAAGAGACAGAAGGAAGGAAGACGCAGGATACAACAGCGATGGACGCCGAATCAGCCCCAGTGACGGCCTCCCCAGCACCTGTGAAGGTGGACGCAGACGTTGCCCCCGCGAGCGCGAATGCGAACCCAGCGGCGGCCGCGGACGTCCCGTCCAATGCGAGCGGCAGCAATGAGGACATCAAGGCGGTGATTCTCAACTACGGCAAGTGGAAAGACGCCAAGTCCATGGAGGTCTTCCTGAAAGAAAACAACGTGGACTTCCTCAAGGTACAGAAGTCGCGCCAGCTCACGTTCGGCTTCGTGCACTTCAGGACCCGCGAGGAGCGCGACGCAGCGCTGCCCGTGCTGCAGTCGCTCACGTGGTGCGGCGAGCCCCTGGAAGCCAAGGACGCGCTCGTGAAGCGCAGCATGCAGCGCGACGAGCGCCGCGGCAAGAAGCGCAAGCACAACGACCGCCAGAACGGTGACGACGCCGATGCGGATGGTGGTGAGAAGGTGGAAGAGAAAGAAGTGAAAGCGGTGCCGACCTGTGCGAGCGACGTCGTCACGCCGTGGGCGAGCATCCCGTACGAGGAGCAGCTGCAGCGCAAGGAGGCCGAGATGAAGAAGGTGCTGGTCAAGATTGTGCGCAACACGCGCAAGGAGTATGGCAAGAAGGAGAAGCGCATCGGCGTCGACCAGCGCAACAACGCGCGCAAGCACAAGGACGATGCGGCGGCGTCATCCACGCCTGTGCCGGTGCGCGCGCCGCTCGCGATTCCGCACTGGCTCACGAGTCACGGGTCCATGTACGTTCTGGCTCATGGGGCGCTGTACTCGCGAGCACACGAAGCGCATGAGAACACCGAGTGGGAGAAGGAAGTAGATGCGGACGGCGTGGTCGCGATCGTCTCGTTCGGCAGTGAGCTAGTCGCCGCGAAGGCTGACAACACGATCTGCGCGTTGACGAAGCGCGGCAAGGAGCGCCAGTGGGTGGTGATCTGCCAGGGCCCTGGCGCGGAGATTAAGTCCATGGCGTCGCTGCGTGGCACGCTGCTCTGCTGCACGGTGGACGGCCGCATCCTCAAGCAGGAAGGCACAGGCCGCTTCGCCTCGGGGGCGTGGACCCAGATCGGCGAGGTGCAAGGCGCCAACCTGATCGGCCTGTACAACGGTCACCTGTACGCGTACTGCCCCGGCAGCTCGAACAGCACGAGCCAATGGTGGCGCGCGCCGCTGACGTCGGACGCGCTCGACGTGCTCGTGTTTGAGGAGTGGAAGGTGGAGGTGACGGGCGACGTGCTCGGCATGACGTCCCACAACGCGCAGCTCATTGTCCTCACGAACGAGCTGTCGTACGTCATGGGCGACGGGCAGGTGATGAAGACGTCGCCTATCGTGCTCGCAGCATCCAGCAAGGACAGCACCGGCAGTCCAGCTAAGTTCACGGCGTTCGCGAGCCACAAGGGACTCTGTTGCCCGACGGACTCGATCCACCCATCGCCCGTCACGGAAGGCTACCGCAACAAGTGCGAGTTCAGTATCGGCTTCGACAAGGAGGGCAAGCCGTGCGTGGGCTTCCGTCTCGGGCTCTTCCGTGACGGCGTGATCACCACGAGCAAGCCGGACGACTGCGTGAACGTGTCACAGGCCATGAAGGAGGTCTGCAAGGCCATGCAGAACCTCATCGAGACGTCCGGGTACCCGGTGTACGACGTCAAGTCCCAGGAGGGCGTGTGGCGCATGCTCACGGTGCGCGAGAGCGAGCGCACCAAGGATCTCATGGTCGTGGTGCAGGTCAAGCCTCCTCGCGAGGAAGACGGCGACGTGACCGACCTCAAGGAGAAAATCATCGCGACACTCACCGACACGTCGGCGTCCTTCAAGGTCACGTCGATCTTCCTGCAGGTGTACGCCGGTGTCTCGGCGCCGTCAGAGGACGATCCAGTGGTGCACATCTACGGAAAGAGCACGATCGAAGAGCACTTGTTGGGCATGCGCTTCTCCGTGTCGCCCGGCGCGTTCTTCCAGGTGAACACGCGCGGCGCTGAGACGCTCTACTCGCTCGTGAAGGACCACGCGGACGCGGACGAGAACACGCTGCTCTACGATGTCTGCTGCGGCACGGGCACGATCGGCATCTGCGCGTCCAAGGGCGTGGGCAAGGTGGTCGGTATCGAAATCTGCAAGGCCGCCACGGACGACGCCGCCGTGAACGCCACGCTCAACAACATCGAGAATGTGTCGTTCATCAACTCGAAGGCCGAGGACGTCATGAAGGACCTGCTTAAGGCCAAGCGCACGGACACGGAGCAGCAGATCAATCGCGTCGTGGCGATCGTCGACCCTCCGCGTGCCGGTCTGCACCACCAAGTGCTGCGCGCGCTCCGCGGCTGCCCGCCAGTCGAGCGCATCGTGTACGTGTCGTGCAACCCGACGGGCTCGCTAATCACGGACGCCATGACGCTCTGCGGACCGAAGACCAAGGCGCTCGTGGGCGAAGCCTTCGAGCCGGTGCACGCGATCCCGGTCGACATGTTCCCACACACGCCGCACTGCGAGATGATCATCGTCTTTGAGCGTGTGAAGAAGAACAACATGCTCACCGCCCGCGAGTAAGAAGAAGTGCCGGTAGTAGTAGTAGACTCTCTCGCTTTCTGTTCCCAACATTAGATTTCTATTTGATTACCTCACTCATTTGTTACCCCTCTGCGCTTGTCAATCACTCGCTCGTTATTCAATCTCTTCAAAGTCCTGGTCTGCAAACGGTGGCGCTTCGTCCATCATGCGGGACTTGAACGCCTTGATGGAGCGCTTCACTGCTGTTGTGGATGACGGGATCGGGGCTGCAGGGATCTTGCGCTTCACTGCGACTGCGGCGACAACTTTGGACGCGCTGCTTTTCGCCTGCGTCACTGGCTTCTTTGACGGTTTGGACTTGGCCGACTTGTTCATGCCTCGAAGAGACGGCAAGTCCATCAGTCCAGCAGGAAAAAGTCCGAGCACCTGCGATCAAGTGGTAAGCCAAGAGTTAGACCTTTTTCGACTTTTTCATGAAGCGTGCTCATGACAAGCCACGAGTCGTCTTCTTTACCCGGTTGAAGATGCGGTTCTTCTCTTGGCGAGCGTTTAATGGCGCATAGTCCTGCTCTTTCAAGTTCTTCTTGTCCTCCGTCTTGAGCATTTGGCTGGTGAATAAAGCAACAAATAAAGTGTTGGTTAGCGTTGTGAGTAGGCAGCACCAATGTAGTGTATTCTACCAACGTACCGGTAGTCGTTTTCTTTGCTGACCCATTCGTCTTGAACGCTGAGCAGGTAGTGGAGCTTCTCGGCTACGTCTCTGTCTTGAATGATAACTACAAACAAATAAAAAGTCGGCATGACATGTGACGCGTCATGGCTTCCGCCAGCTCGATTGAATACCAAAATGTGTTGCTGACAAACCTTCTTTGACTTGCTCCACTGGCTCCGACTCGGCGCGCTTCATATACTCAGCAATCTGGCACACATTACACAAGTCAATCAGTCACAATAATGACCATACCCAGCACATACGACAGTTTAAGCAGCGAAAATCTGCCAACGTACATCCTCGTTGAGCGTCTGGAAAGCCCTCTCCAGGTCGTCTTTCATATTGCGCGCGGAATCTCGCGCTTCCAGTCGCAGCATGTTGGACTGTTCACATCAAACAAAGAGAAAGGAAAAATTAGCAACCGGTTGATCAGCTAGACGGATGCATAAGCAGGTTGGGACGTGACGGTCGGGACCTTGAGATACTGCTTTGTGAACGGCAGGAACGTCATGAGCGTCGCAAAGTAGCCGTTCACGCGCCACTTGTTCGGATGCGCGTCCACCACGAGGATGTCGACTGCTCGTAACGTGTCGTCGAGTTTGCGCGGGAACACTTTCGTGATTGGCGCCGCCTGTTCGACTGTACGGGGAGGCACAAACACACATTGGTCAGTAAAGTACCTTCGTCATGACCAACACAGAAGATCAATAGACAAATAAGACACATAAAAACGTACGCTCTCGCACGGCGTTTCGCAGCTCCTCGAGCTTGACGATCACCTCTGGCTCGGGGTTCCAGTCCGCCGCCGCGTCCGACCATTCGTCCAGGAACCCCTTGACCGACTTGGACGACTCGGCGCCGCCCTTCTTGCTCTTCTTGCGCTGGCTTCCGACGTCTTCGATGTCGTCACTACACGACATAACGCAAATGTTCGTCATGTTTCATATCCACATACTAGTAGCGCTTTTCAACAGCGAACAAACGTACTTTTCGTCGCGCTCGATCGTCTCGATCTCGTCGCCAGCGTTCACGAAGAAGCCTGAGTGCTTGGTCTTGACCTTCGCCTGGCCGTGGATGTCCTCGATGTTCTGCTGGAGCTCTTCGTCGTCGATGAACGAGTCCTCCGAGTCGTAGTAGTCGTCCTCTTCGCCGCGCTCAAAGCCGCCGCCACTGCCGCCCGCTCCCGAGCCTCCGCTACCACCGCCAGCGCCAACGTCCAGCGCGCCAACGCTCTCAGAGCAATCGACGATCGCGCCACCGCCGTACCGCTTCTCGAGTCTCTCGATGATGTTGTATCGCTGCGAGCGCGGACCGGCGAGCACGCCCGGCAAGTCGCTCTCGCTCGCGTGCACTACGCTGCCGTTGGACGCCGAAGCGTCAGTTGCAGTGCTGCTGCTCTTCGCGATGGCTGCGGGCTCCGCAACGTCGGACGCGAGGCTGCGCGCGAGCTCCTTGAAGTTGATCTCGGACGGCGCGCTCAGGTTCAGCACCACGCGGAAGACTCTGCGCTTCGTCTGCTGGCGGACGGCGGCTGGTGGTGTCGCTGGTGGTGGAGGCGCGCTCGCGTCCATCGTCATGGCCATGTTTAACTGCTTCTTTTCTTTTTGGCAGTCAAAGAACATGCAGTGCGATTCTAAGGTGGGCACTTTTTGTGAGAAAATGCAGTTTAGTTGTGATTCTCACTGTACTACCACCGGAAATGAGCGCACTTTTTGTGATTTAATTCAGTTTTTGTTAAGATTCTTACGGTACTGTCAATTGATTATGAAGCCACTTCTATTGTGGATGTCTCTTTATAATGTGTAGCTTACCGTGCGACCTACGCATCATGGTGCTCCGCCGCATGCACGCGGCTTCGGTACGGACTCGCGCTGCGTCGCGAAGCTACTGCTGCTGCTGCTGATAGTGACGTTTTGCTCGTTATTGGTCGTCGAGCGAACTGGTCGGGGAAGTGCAGCGCGAGCCCCGCGCGAATGTTGAAGCGCGGACGCGAGAGCGAGAGCTGCCGCCTGGAGAAGCGTGAGCCGCACACGCCGATGGCCACGCAGAGGTAGCCGACCTCCAGCAGCAGCCATGGGTTCAAGAAGAGGCTGAAGAGGTCGCGCGTCTGCAGTTTCTGCAGCGTCGCCGCTTCCGTGAACAAGTGACCGCTACTCCCGCACTGGAGCCCCTGTGACGCTCTGCAGTCGATCATCATGGCGACTTGCACCTCCGCGACCGTGTCGCACACCACTACGACGCAAAGAAGCAGTAGAAAGAGCACGCGGAACGCGCCGTGCGTGTTGGTCATGAAGCCCATGAGGTACACGCAGAGGTTGACGACCGGACGCACAAGCGAGAAGAGGAACGGCTTGCGCTCCGAAGAGGCGTCCGCTTTGGAGGAAGAGCCGACGTCGTCGCTGATGAGCGACACCAACGCGAGCTGCAAAATAACGCCCGCGAGCGACAGCATCCGCACGGCACGCGTGTGGCTCTTGGCGAGCGTGAGCTCCAGCGAGTCGACGGAGCCACGCTGCGAGTGTCCATACGACCCTGCTGACGACGACGACGCTACGGAGAACTGAAGCCGTAGATACACAAAGAGCAGCAGCGAGAGCACGAAGAACGCGATGACGCTCGCGGCGAACGCGACAAGCAGCGCCAGCAGGTTGTCGTCGTACCAGTCGCGCTTGCCGTCGTCTGTCGCCGCCATAGCTGGGATGACTGACTGCCTCTGGCACTCGGTCTGGCGCTTCCAGGTCTGGCGTGTCGCGCCGTTTCATTAAGAACAGTCGTGAAACGCTTTTCATGTGCTTCTCTTCAGCCGTGGGACTCAAAAATGGCCACCAAGCGCTCTGACTTGAAGAAGATCAACAGCGAAAGCCGACAGGATAACAGCGCCTGCTGTATAGTACGAGCCCACTAGCACCAGCTCCAGCACCAAAGACATTCAAGACGCCCCCTCCAGAGACAACTCGTTCATGGTGCGGCCGTCGCCCCGCGTGCCCGCGGCGCTGCCGGCGTTCTCGTGCAAAACCACGTGTCTGAGCGCCTTCGTGCTGCTCTTTGAGCTTGCGAGCTCGCCGATTTTCTTCATTTTGGGCCACCTGACGTCCGTGTACAGCGGCGTGTTCTACGTGAGCGGCGTCCTCAGTCTGCTCAGCATCGCGTGCGGAGTTCTGGTACGTGGTGATACCCTCAATATGGACGTTTGAGTATGGTTGATTACCTAACTCTCGCTGCCCACGTGCTCATAAATCACAGGGCATGATGCGGTCGACGCCAGCGCTCGTGGCGAGTCTCATGGTGTCCATCTCGACGTGCTTCCTGTTCGTGCTGCTCGGCGGTCTCAGCATCATCTGTAGCTACAATCTCGACTCGCCCGTTGCCAACTACCTCGACAAGACGCTCGTGCCCGTGACCGCCGACGAGAAAACCAAGGTGCACTAAACGGCAGGCAGTTCAGTGTTCCTCTTCTTGGAGCCGGTTTGTTGCTCAACCCTTGTGCAATTGATTCTCTTTCCTGTGTCGACAGCTTGTACACGATTCCAAGCTGTTTCTCTCCATCGCCGCGGCGCTTCTTCTCTGTGGCGCAATGCCTCACATGGTCTTTGGTCGGCATCTCTATTATTTGCTAGGTGAACGGCGCGGAGCGATCGCATTCTTGCAGGTGCGTGAACACAACAGTTGAGTTTGTGTATTTCCCATGCTGCACTCAATACTATTTATTGACTTACTCCAACCATCTTCTTGGTACACATGTGAGCAGATCTTCAGCATCATCATTCTGCCGTTCTCGATCTTTCTCATCATCGGTGGTCAGTACATCGTCGACACGGGCACTTTGGCGACGGCGCCGTACACGGGAATCATCATATTTGCCGTCGGAGTGCTGATGCTCGTGATCGCGATGCTCGCGTTCGTCGGAGGCAACTTTGAGTACCGCCGGCTGCTGTCAATTTGCTGCTTGCTGTCGTTCGTCTTTGGTGCGGGCATCGTCGGCGTGTCCATCGCGTACTACGCGATGCGGGCCGGCATCCAGGAGAACCTCATCAAGCACTGGGAGACCATTCGCATCATCCTGCCTCCGACCTACCAGGCGCGCTACGATTGTGACCAGTTTGGCAACTTCATGGAGACAAATCTGAAGATGGCTGCCTTCGTTGGGATCATATCGGGGCTGTTTTTGATGATCGAGGCGAGCGTGTGCCTGACGCTGATGCATCACGCAACGTTGCACAAGCGACAGCTCGCGCAAGACAAGGAAACAATGAAGCAGGTCCAAGACGACGGCGCAAAGGTTGACCCTGGCGTTCACTCTCAAGTCCAGCTGCGTCGCCAGGTACTCAATCTCATTTACTTCGTTGAAAAGTCTAGTTTGCACTGAGATAGCAAGAATACTAACCTAAGTTGCCATCATATTTCCAGTGGACAGCGCACTTTGAGATCTCCAAGCGCCGCCAGCGGATCGCCATGCGTGTCGCGGCGTTCATGTTCATCTTGGGAATCGCGTTCATCTTCTCGGTGCTCTGCGCGAACGTCGTGTTTGTGTCCAAGTGCAGCAGCATCGGCAAGCTGATGCAGTCGTTCAACGCGTCGCTGATTGAGAACGCGAATGAATCTTCCGTCGACACAATTCGAGTCACCAACCATTTCTCGCGCGGGACCATCGCAGTCGCACCATTGTCGTCTTCCAATGACACCGCTGGCCAAGTGCTGCTGAACGTGTACGGGAATGAGGTGAGAGAGACCACAAACCAACTCTGAAAGCCAGTATGCTGAAAGATTTCTCTTTTTATACTAAAGCGAGTGTTCTGATGTCCATGCTCTTTGTCCGCTCAATTTCAGGATAGTGGAGGCAAAGCCGCCGATTTCTACCAGAAAAGCGTCGTTGGTACCAACATGAGCTTCACGGTCAGTCCGCTCGATGTGACACGGTTTCTCTGGATCGATGGGTCATGTCAGGTGAGCTTGGTCAAGTTTGAGTGATCAAATCAATCACGAAGTTTGTAGGGTGTTCCTATTGAATTGTCAACAAACTCACGCGGCACTCACACTATTTGTTACTGGTGTAGCGCGCAGCGATGACGCTGAATGTGCCTCAGAGTCCACTTCGGACGCTGGAGATCACGACAAACGCCTCGGTGGAGATCAACACGCTTGCGTCAGCTGACCGAGGAGCCATGACTCTGCAGGGGGTCAGAGTGGAGACAACTCAGTCCAATATCAAGTGTGAAGGCGTGTCGATTATGGAAGACGGCATGTTGTTACAAACGTCTGTGGGAAAAATCACGGCTAGCGACTTCGTTGTAAACGGCAAAGGCAGCTCAGGGGTCGACACGAAAGTCGAGATCTACTCGGAACTGGGCGAAATCGAGATGCAGAACGTATCGCTCGCGGAGTGTGATCTTGATGTGTCATCTGGCGCTGGCGCTACCTATCTCACGAGCGTTGAGAGGTAAGGAGCTCTATGACAGCTATGACAGTGTGACTTCGTATATTCTAATTCCAGTGGACGTGTCTCTCATAGCGTTGCAACCTCTGGGCGAAGCCAGATCCTTGTGCGTAGCACCTCTGGGGGAATCTCCGCAACAAATGTGCGAGCCAACTGGGTCGACTTTCAAAACGAGGACGGTGACATCTACGCGAGCAGCATCATCACAGAGGTGGGCCACAATCCTTTTTCACCTTTCTATTCCATGTCTTCTATGGAGATCTGTGGCTAACTATTTCCCTATATGTCCGTTTTCTGTGTGTTGAAATTAAAACCTGCAGGGAAACTCTGCATTCATGGGACGCCTTGAAGTCATGACCGTGTCCGGAGACATCACGCTCGAGCAAATTGATGCGAGCGGCAACGTCCACGTTGAGTCATCCTCGGGAAACATCCAGCTGCAGATTTCTGTACGTCTTGGCTTCTCTCTCACTATTGTTTGAAAGACACGAGTTCGACAAATGCCTCTGACACTGTTGATGACGTGTCCACCAGAGTCTCTCGTTCGTGGGGATGTACTTTATGCGCTCAGAGCGCGGCTCGATGACGATCCGCAAAGGCAAATACGCACTCGACGCCCTGACAGAGCTACCGGTGCGTTTGTTCAGGAGGCTCTCGCGTGAGAATCAAATGATTTAACATTGAACTTTGTTAACATTCTTGGGTTGAAAATTGTTGTGCAGGATGACGGGGTCGAGAAGCAGGGCTCAATCAACTGCAACGCGACTGACAAAAGTTGTCTCTCGTACGGAGACCTGTATCTGCGTACGCAGTACGGTGACATCGAGATCATCCTCGGCTGCGACACCTTCCAGTGCAACTAAGTTTTACAACATTGTCCGAGTAGACAGCAATGTGCATGGCTTCCAACCCCCACCATCAATAAATCTCCCCTGAAACTCAGTTGACATCCATGAATCATGCTGCTGACTTCCTGCGGAAAACCTGTTTCCCGCCTCCCCATTGGCTAGAATACTGCATTTTCTGGCTTCTGATTGGCTCCCATCTATCAGATGAAGAGGCCAGCCAAAGCAAAACTCGATCGCATGCAACAATCAGTCCTCTTCACAAAAGCAAAGAGGAAGGAACGAGGGCGATGGCGATGCCGATGGCGACGCGGAGGAGTCTCTCCTGGCTGCTGCTGCTACTACTACTCGTGGCGCTCTGCATCACTGCGTCCGCATCTACAGAGGCCGACAGCCGCCACGCGCAGCTGGTGGAGAAGCTGGGCAAGAACGTGCACGCGATGCAGCTCGTACGCGTGCAGCCCATGAGCGCGGCGGACATGAAGCGCGTGCGCGTGCTCTGCTGGGTGAACACGTTCCACAATAACCACAAGAAGCGCATCCTGTCGATCAAGAACACGTGGGGCAAGAAGTGCGACAAGATCCTCTTCATGAGCGACATCGAGGACCCGGCGATCCCGACCGTGCGCATCGTGGCGCCGCCCACGCACGAGATGCTCTGGCAGAAGCACCGCGAGATCGTGCGGCTCATCGCGCGCGAGTTCCAAGAGCACGAATTTGACTGGGTCTTCAAGTGCGACGATGACACCTTCCTGCTGGTGGAGAACCTCAAGAGCTACCTGCTCTCGCCCGAGATCCAGGCCATCCCCGCGACGGAGCCGACGCTCCTGGGGCACCGCATGACGCTGCAGTGGTGCGAAATTGAATCGCATGAGGGTATGGTAATGCTGTGCGTCTGGTTGCTAACGAGTTGCCACTATCTTTTTGTACTGTCAGGTGGGAGATGGAGCGCTCGTTCCACCCGTTCGGGGACCACGACCCGGAGCAGATCGCGCACCTGCTCAAGGTCAAGAGCGAGACCCAGGAACACGGCGGACTGTACTACACACCCGGCGGTGGCGGCTACGCGATGAACTGGGCGTACCTCAAGAAGCTGGAGCAGTCATTCGACGAGCCGTACTGTCTGCCCACGGAAGTCGTGCCGGACGACTGGGCCATCTCGTTCTGCATGCGCCACCACGGCGTGTTCCCGCGGGACACGCGCGACGCGCAGCAGCGCGAGCGGTTCCACCAGTACGACCCGAACGACCTCTTCTTCAAGCCGCACGACGACACGGCGTTCGACCACCAGGTTTTCGACTCGATCTACCAGGAGAACAACTGGTTCTCGGACCACTTTGGCATCGGCTGGAAGAACGCCGAGCAGTGCTGCGCGCCGGACTCGATCAGCTTCCACTACGTCAAGCCGCCGCTCATGGAGCTCTTCTACGAGTTCTACTATGGGCGAGAGGGCCAAGAGCAGGTCGAGTAAGCCAATGGGACCGAGTCGCAGTGGTTGAATGTTGGACAATGTACTTGTATGGTTGGTTGGCGTGTGTTGAGCTGAGCTGGTTCTCTTCTGACTGGTTGGCTGACTATGAGTGCTGATAGATAGATGGTTGGGATCTAACTGACTGATAGAACTATCACTGTGCTGTCAGCTTTTTCGATCCGAGCTTCCATCTACAAGTCGAACACTCGCTGTCGCTCTTATTCTCTGGCAGTGGGTGGCGGCGTCTTGCGCTTGGACGCGAGCAACCGCATGGGCTTGATGGGCTTGAAGAGCAGGATGCGGTCGCGTCGGCTCGCAGTGGCAGCAGCGACTGGCGCTACTGCTGCTGCTGCTGAGGTGGGAAGGCGGGTCTCGTCGTTCTTCGCTCCGTTGTCTTGCCCTTGTTCTTGCTGCTCTTCTTTAGCGCCTTGCTCGTCGCGCACGTCAGAGAGGCGGAACGACATCAAGTGACTACTTAAGCTCCACAGCGTCACATCCGTCGCGCGCGCGCTGTCAAGCGACGAGACATCGGAGCCACTCCAACTGGAGCCGAGCGACCACGAAGCCTCGGACGCCGATCGGTCGTCACTCTCCACAAATGACGCGAAGAGCTCGGATGATGTGCACGAGCTCTCCGTCACGTCGCGCGTGCGCTCGCTCGCTTCGTCATCACTCTCGACAAAACTGTCTTCGAATTCCGCCATCGCCGAGCGGTTCATTCGCTGCTGTCGAAGAGTGGAGACCGCAACAACAACGTTGACGCGGCTGGCACTCGTCGTGTTTTTCTTATTCGCGGTGTTGTTATCGTCGTCATCGCTCAGGATGCTGTTGCTTCGACTACTGGTCACCACCCACGACGAGCAATCGCTCGAAATGCGCTCCGAGTACACCTGTGAGCACGTTCGGTACGAGTTGGACAGCTCGTCGTCGTCGTCATCCGGGAACTGAGTACTCGCGAGCGGGGTGGCGCCTTGGCCAGCGGCGTTTTGCGCTGCAGATTTGTGGACATCATCGTCGTTGTCTTGCTGCTGAGACGCGCGGCGTGCCGAATCAAACGGACTCGGGCAGTAGCTCTTGTAGTCTTTGTCGGAGCTCTTCTGCAACGACGAGTTCTTGCGCTCCTTGTAGACAACGGCACCTGCGACCACGGAAACGAGAGCCACCACGCCGAGAAGCACGTAGATGATCGCGTCGATGGACGACTGGGTGTCAGGGTCCTGCTCGTTGACACCGAAGGAGCTGCGCTCGCCCATGGATTCGGGGCGAAATGTGGATGGGGGCGTCAGCTCATTGATACTGTCGGCGGTTGCACTGGATCCAGATGACGACGATGATGATCGCGAGGTTCGAGTGGATTCGACGCGGAGATCTGCGGCAACATCAAGAGAGACTATCGCTTAGATCGCCACGCTTGAGATGGATATGCGGCAAGAATAAGATGCGAGTCGATAATGAATGGCACGTACGTGGCGTTGGTTGCTCCGCAAGCGACAGCGAAGAAGAGGAAGAGGATATCGACTCGCCAAGCTGAGTCGCTTCGGTCACGACCACGAACGACAGCAACATCAGCGCGATTATCAGCACGCAGGCGGTCTTGATCACTGTCATTCTTGATGTCTCGAGGTCTTGGTGGACGAGCAAAGGATATCTGAGGGTGGGTCTCTGGGCTCAACTCAGTCTTCTCTCTCGAAGGCGAATTGTGGAATAACACACGAGACTGAGCGATCGATCGATCGATCGCTTGGTGTCCCCACTCCCCCGGCTTCTCTTCCTTCTCACTTGCCGACCGCCACCGCGCATCCAGAGCAGTATGAGAGGTACTCACACTGCAGCGATTCCATCTGGAAACGCAAACTGGACTTCATCGCTTTTCTTTCAAAATGGCAGGCACCATCGGTCTTATTCGCCAGTCGACTTACTGAGTACTAGTAGTGCTAGTACTTCAAAGTAGGTCATTTCTTGTTTGCTTGTCAGCGGCGGACTCGGCAATGAAACAAGTGGCGAGCGCGAGTCCATGTGGTGAGATACGTTGCTGGCGAGCGAGAACGGATGGATGGGTGCTTCTCTATGGTGAAGCGAGTCGGAGCAGAGCGCGACCACGCAAATATCGGATCCTTCTTCACCAGTACCACCAGCATCGAGCGAGCTGACGTCCTGGACAAGGAACATGGTCAGATGAGCGTTTGCGTGTCACGCGAGCGATCGATGGTAGGCGTTCGGAAGGAACGACACGCTTGTTGATGTACCTGAGAACGCGCGTGAGTTTCTCTCTCACACACTCATACATATAGCCTACATGCAGCGTGCTCCATGAAGCGGAAGCTGCGTGCGCTCGTCAACCTGGTGAGTGTGTTAGCAGCAAGAGTCGTAAATAAGATCGATCTTGAAGTTGGCGATACCTTCAAACCCAACATAAATACACGAGTGGTTACTTTTGCTTCGG
Organism: Pythium sp. MPC-2022a; assembly: GCA_038050625.1. Taxonomy (NCBI): domain Eukaryota; phylum Oomycota; class Peronosporomycetes; order Pythiales; family Pythiaceae; genus Pythium; species Pythium sp. MPC-2022a. The sequence continues at coordinate 47,000 of JALBZB010000052.1, forward strand.
TTTTTGAGTTTGGAGTTGGATGTACCTTAGATACAGCAATAATATCACATATGGTAACCTTGACTTCCAAGACAACAACAGTGCGTAAATAGCTCAGCTTGTGGGATACCGATTGTTCATTTGCCAACGTGTCTTCTTTATCATGGAAGTATGGGGTGCAACGGAGGATTTCTATCCAGGGTTGGCTCGCGACTACTGGGTGCTTGAGCTCAGTTCTCGCCTTGCACACGGACACACGCGAGTTCATACAGCAGTTGGACTTCTTTTTGTTAGAAAAGCGACAATGGTCACATGCAAAGGCAACGACAAAGCCCTTAATGGCAGCCTGGAGGACGACGCAGGCTGCTTTATCGGCATGAAGCTGCTATACTTGGATCTTGGAAGAGCAGCAACTTGAAGAGCATTTGCGCCTATCTCCGTTGCCTCACGCGCTTGGCACTCCATCTCCGCAGTGAACAAGTAACGTTAGTTAGCTCTGCCTGAGTTCGTATCGCTGCTCAGATCAGAATATCTACTCATATCCTTGCTTCTCAAGCACAACTGTGAGTTTGGGTCGTTCCACAGTGAGTCCCAGATGTGCAGATGGGACGATCTTCGTTATTCCCAATTGGTGCAGACCAACGCGATTGCCGCCACAAACCGGAATTCAAAGGCAAGAATGACGAGCATGCTGCGTCTCGCGCGGCGCTCGCTCTGGCGGCAGCACGTGCGTCCGCAGCAGCAGCCACGCTGCGCGCTCTTCTCCGTGCAGACTGCAGCTGGAGGTGGTGGCGCCTCACTGCCACACGTGCCGCTCACGCCAGAGCTGCGAGCGCGCGTGAAGGACGAGCCGCTCGCGAGCGCGTACGACCCCACGGTGGTCGAACAGGGCTGGCAGGCGTACTGGCAGGAAGCTATCAAGCGCCAGTCTGCTGCTGGCACTGATGGTAACAAGAGCGACAAGTTCCGAATGATCCTGCCGCCCCCGAACGTCACGGGCGCGCTGCACATCGGCCACGCGCTCACGATCACGATCCAGGACGCGCTCGCTCGCTGGCACCGCATGCGCGGCTTCGACGTGCACTGGCTGCCTGGTCTGGACCACGCTGGTATTGCGACGCAGGTATGAAGTCGTAAGTTGCTTAGTGTGGCATGGCGCTGTATGTATAACTGAACGCGTTTTGTCGTGGCGGACTGCTGTATCGCACAGAGTGTCGTGGAGCGCAAACTGCAGAAGGAGAAGAACCTCTCCAAGCACGACCTCGGCCGCGACGCGTTCATCGATGAGATCTGGAAGTGGAACGAGCAGTACGGCGGGAAGATCATGAACCAGTTGGACCACATTGGCGCGATCGTGGAGAAGGACCAATCGTACTTCACGCTGGATGAGACGCGGTAGGTGGTGGTGTTCTGTTGCTCCAGAGCGGACTGTTTACTATGGCTAATGCGTCTCTTGTGGTATTTATTGGCTGTGGTAGGTCGAAAGCGGTGGTGAACGCGTTTGTGCAGCTGCATGACAAGGGGCTGATCTATCGCCGCAGACGCATGGTGAACTGGTGCGAAACGAGTCGTTTTGTGATGTTTCGGTTAGTTTTTCAAGCTTCAGTACTCATTTCGTTGTCATATCCAATGAGTGATGACAATTCGCAGGTGTCCTACGCTGAAGACTGCGATTTCCGACATTGAAGTGGACTCCGAGCAAGTGGAAGGAGCCACGCTGAAGATGCTGCCTGGTCGCGCCAAGCCCGTGGAATTTGGCGTCATGCATCGGATTCGATACCAGGTAAGCAGCACCAGCTCCACGTTCGCAGAGCTGTATTTACCCAAGTCACATGGAGTGTCTTAATTTCACATTATTCTCTGATGTAGGTCGTGGGCACAGATGAGTTCCTGGAGGTCGACACGACGCGACCGGAGACCATTTTCGGCGACGTGGCGGTCGCAGTGCATCCAGAGGACGCTCGCTACCAGAAGTTCCATGGAAAGCACGTGATCCACCCGTTCTCCAAGGAACCGATTCCGATCGTCACGGACGATATTCTTGTCAACATGGAGCTTGGCACTGGTGCGTGTGTGGAGTCCTGTGTGTCCGTACATACAAATTGATTAGTGTAGAGACTCACTGGTGCACTTTGGTGTTTTCCAATTGTTTGTAGGTGTTGTGAAGGTCACACCCGCGCACGACCCGAAAGACTTTGAGTGTGGATTGCGCCACAACCTCCCGGAGAAGGAGGTCATCGACAAGGAAGGACACATTTGCGGTGCTGTGGACGAGCGGTTCGTGAACATGGACCGATACGACGCTCGAGAGAAAGTGGTCGAGGAGCTCAAAGAAATGTCACTGTACGTGGACAAGGTGCGTTTGCTTGCGAGTATTACCAACTGAGCTATTTGTTATCGTTGCTGGCTGTGTCCTGACACTATCCAATTTGCTATCGTAGCTCGACCACCCGACCGCTATTTCCATTTGCTCCCGATCGGGGAACGTGATCGAGCCGCTGCTGATGCCTCAGTGGTTTGTCGACTGCAAGGATATGGCAAAGCGTGCAGCAGACAATGTCCGATCTGGCGCCATGACGATCGAGCCAAAGTCCCACGCGCACACGTGGTTCTTCTTCCTGGACAACATGCAGGATTGGTGCGTGAGTCGCCAGCTGTGGTGGGGTCATCGTGTGCCGGCGTACCGTGTAAAGAGCGACACCAACGACCGGTGGTTCGTTGCGAGTTCGATCCAAGAAGCGCGCGAGAAAGCGGAGCAGGCACTTCAAACCACACTGGAGGACAGCGACATGGAGCAGGACGCCGACGTCCTGGACACCTGGTTCAGCTCTGGACTGCTGCCTCTCTCAGTGTTTGTGAGTGTGTACTCTTGCATGTTTCGATTGATCTACGCACACCATCTCAACATGTTTTTGCTTTGCTTTTTGTTTGTGTGGTGGAAATTGTAGGGATGGCCGAACTCGGAGCAAGACCAACACGTCGCCAAGGAACTCGAGACCAAGTACCCGCTGGACTTGATGGAGACGGGATCCGACATTCTCTTCTTTTGGGTCGCGCGCATGGCGATGCTCTGCGAGGAGGTACGTTGGCGTTTCCATACGATGTGCTCCCCATTTACTATGATGAATTGTGGTCTGATCTCAAATTATTGCTGTCATTTGTACGCAGTTTTCTGGCGAAATCCCATTTCGCAAAGTGCTGCTGCACCCGATGGTGCGTGACAAGGCAGGACGAAAAATGTCCAAGAGCCTCGGCAACGTCATTGATCCGCTGCATGTGATCGACGGCATCACGTTGGAGCAACTGTTGGCTGATCTAATGGTAAACGTGTTGCACGATGGCTTGCAATCGAAACCCTGTCCTAGTCCTCGAGAATTTCGTGGATGTTTGCTCATCTCCTAACAATGTATTGTACTGTCTGTAGAGTGGAAACGTGGGTCCACGCGAGCTCAAGAAGGCTGAAAAGGAACTGAAGCGAGAGTTCCCGCAGGGCATTCCGACTTGCGGCACGGACGCGCTTCGGTTCACGCTTGCTTCGTACCTTCAGCAAGGTGTGTGTTTGCTCATGTCTCGTGAGGAGTTGTTCCGTTTGCAACGGAATCTGACCACCTTGCTCGTCGCCTGTTGGTTTCTTTGTTGTTGTTATGATGGTAAAAAGGTCGACAAATCAACATGGACGTCCAGCGCGTGGTCTCCTACCGCCACTTTTGCAACAAGATCTGGAATGCGGTTCGATATGCATTGCCTCTGCTGGAAACCTCGACTCCGTCTCAGCAAATCTCGTCCGTGAGGGACCTGAAGGAACTCAAGAGCAGCATGAGCTTGGCAGATCGATGGATCATGAGCCGCCTCGTACGTTCATTTTCGTCTTTTGTGCTATTCCCTGTGATTATGATTCAAGTACTCACTGGTCTTGTTTTATTTTCACTTTTTTGTGTAGGCTCAAACGGTTCTTTCCATCAACCGAGGTATCGATTCGAACCACTTGGCGACGAGCGTCTCGTCCATGCAGCGCTTCTTCGTACAGGAGCTCTGCGATGTGTACATCGAGTTCAGCAAACCCGTGCTCTACGGCAACCGCATCGACGCGAGCGAGTTCAACTCGGAGACGGAACTGCTCGCGCGCAAGCTCAGTGCCCAAGTGACACTCTTCCAGTGCCTCGACTACTCGATGCGCCTACTGCATCCGTTCATCCCGTTCGTGACGGAAGAGCTTTGGTGCGTGGCTTTTGTCAAGTTCTGCTCAGGATGACTCATTCAGCTGTGGCTAACAATGTTGGCATTCTTTGCTTCTCTTTCATGGATGGATATCTAGGCAACGCATTCGCGAGTACGACCCGCTCAAGAGCTCCGAGTTGTTTGACACGTCGATTCTGTTCGCCAAGTACCCTGAAGAGGAAGACATGAAGATTTGGCTCGATGAGGACGCGGAGAAGACGATGATGGTACGTCACAAAGGTGATGATTCTTAATTGTGCAGCTAAATTCAGATCTGACGACACTCTGTGGTTTCATTGATTGTGCGATGTGGTTTGAACAGCTCGTGCTGGACGTGATCCATGGAATCCGCTCGCTGAAGCACACGGTCAAGGTTCTCGCCCCGAATGCTCCCTCTGGCGCTAGGTACGTGGCGAATTTGTCAGCCAGTTCATTCACTAAGTAGCTGGTGAGCAGAGTCTGATGGTTTTATTTTCTTGTTAATCCTCAGCGACGCGAGTGTCGAAATCCTTTGCAAGGATGAAAGTGTCCTCGCTGAACTGAACCAGGCGCTCCGGGATATTGAGGGCCAATGCCGAATCAGCGTCCACGCCTCCGTCCAAGATGGGTCCACACCGTCAGTTACTAGCCCCGTCCTTACGCACTCGGTCTCGGAATCCTGTCGAGGTGGGTTGGAATTTACAGAAAATGCTGGTGTTGCGACGATGAAGTCTCGTAATTAAATGCTTGTGATTCATATGTGCGATATTCCAACAGTGCTGATGCAGGTCCCTGAAGACACGGAGACTTCGCAGCGCGTCCAGGCCGAGATCAGTCGTCTGGAAAAGCGCGAAGCCAAGAGCCAAAAGGCGCTCGACGGGCTCGTGGCGCGCCGATCCGACCCTCAGTACTCGGCCAAGGTCCCTGAGACGGTCCAAGCGCAGGATGAGCAGCGTCTGAAGCAAACAGAGACGGACCTGCACGCTGCTGAGAAGAGTCTGGCTGCACTGCGAGAGCTTCAGCATCACTACTGAGCGATCTGCAAGAGCAGCAAATACCTGGGAACCGAACCGATAGATAGACAAAGGAAACCAAACGCACATACAAAAACACAACCAATTCATAGAATCTCTATGATACAACAGCAATTTGTCTACATGAACGAGTGCTTTGAGCCCGCGATGTCCACCAGCGCCTTCGCGATGTCCGCGTAGAGCGCCTTGTGGCGACTGGGGGTCGGGAACTTGTGGCCTTCGTCGTGCACGAACTTGAGCTTCTTAATCCCCTTCTCGGCCCCCGCGTAGCGCTCGAAGAGCCGCTCGGACTGGCCGAACATCGAGTCCGCCGTGCCGAGCACGTGGATCGATGGGATATCGAGCTGGAGCGAGTTCCCGAACGCGTCCTCCATCAGGTGCTTGGTATCAACGCTCCGCGGCTCAAAGCCTGCAACGAGCACGCACGCCTTCCAGGGCGGCGAGCTGCCGTAGGTCTTCTTGTAGTGCGCGTTCATGATCGTCACGAGCGCCGCGCCTTGCGAGAACCCGAGTAGCACGTCGATCGGTCCGAGCTGGTGGATCTGGCCCATGAGGAAGTCGAGCGTGTGCTCGAGCCCGTCGTAGCTGTACACGCTACGCACCTTGCCGTCGCGGGCGTCAGGCTCCGCGTCTTCTTTGCTCGTGTCGCACTTGATGGCGTCCCACCACTGGAAGAACGGCGCCTCATTCTCGAAGAGCGTGCGGATGATCTCCTGCGCCGGCCCCGTCGCCAGGAACGGCGCGTCCAGGTAGAAGAACTCGGCGCCGCGCGGGCCGAGCGCCTGACGCAGTCCGTCCGACTGCATCTGGAGGATCTTGGCGTTCGTGCGCCAGCCGTGCAGACAGAGCACGCGCAGCTTCGTGACGCTCATGGCTCGCTTGTTGAGCAGAGAGCGAAGCAAGAAGTGCGAATGGGCCTTTCGGTGCTCCAATTTCAGCCAATTAGAGATGACCAGTTCGCGCTTACGAATCCAAAAAAATGGATTCATCACTATAAATCGGAATTAATCGGAGCGCACTTTTTACAACAGCAGCTCTACCAGAAACAGTACGCTTTCGCTTCATATAGCAACTCCGAGCCAACGAAAGTTTGGGAGTTATTGCAGTTTGACAAAAATGGGGATGCGCTTTTTACAACAGTAATTCTACCAGAAACAGTGCGCTTTCTCCAGCCTCGACGAAGTGGATTTTTGACATCGTCATCTCTTCCGAAACGGACTGTTCCCCTCTGTTTAAAAACGAATTCATATTAAGTACGAATACATTTGACTTAACTAAATACGAATTGACTGGCCTCGATAAAGTACGATTGGTTTTTCGTGTGCTGTGTTTGTGCATGGACAGAAAGCGAGTGGCGGCAAAACGCGAGCGCGAATGGAGAGCTCCAGCGACGTCCAAGCTGCTGGCGCTGCCGCCGCACCAGCGGCGGACCACAACGACACCAAAAAGAACCGCTCGGACTCGCGTACCGAACGTCGTCAGGGCCGTGCATCATCGCGCTCTAGATCCGGGTCTCGCTCGCGCGGTTTGCGTCGGTCGTCGCGTACCCGCTCGTCATTTGATGGCGAACACCACGCACGCCGTCATGATGATGATGCCACGCGATCTGGTGCACACCAGCAGCACCACCGTAGAGACGGCGGTCGCAACAGAAGCAGAAGTAGAGGTGATACAACGAGGAGAAGACGAAGTCGCAGTCAGGGTAGACGCCGCAGTCGGAGTCTGGATCGGTATGGTGGCAGCAGCAGCAGACGCCACGCGGATCGCTCGCGCAGTCGCTCGCAACGTCGCGTGAAGCGCCGCTCCGTGTCGCTCGACAAAGCGGATGAGCCTCGAAAATGCGCGTCTGCTGGTGCCTCTGGCGGCAGTGACAGACGATCTGCGTCCTGGAACGGCGAACGCGCCAGCGAATATCGCGATCGAGACCACCGCGACTTGGACGACCGCCACCGCAGACAGACATCGCGCTCGCGCGACCGATCGAGTGGACGCCAACCGCCACGGCGCAGACGTGATCGTCGCGGTGGTCGCCGACAACGTGGACGCCGACAAGATCGCCAGCAGCAGCAACAGCAACCGAATGACTCTGAGCAGCAGCAGGTCGGAGAGGAGAATGGTGATCTCCCAGACGCTCCCAGCAACCAGCACCACAACGGCAAACACGGTGGCGGCGAGCGTCAGCCACGACGCAGGGGTAAGATCTCGATCCCAGACAACTGGGAGGACGTGGCGAAGATGGGCGACCTGATCCGCGACTCGCGCTTCCTGCCCATGCGGTGCCCTCTGGACGACAAGTTCACGCACCTCTACGAGTCCCCAGATCACGCGTGGAGCCCGAAGCTGTTTGTGCAGGAGCAGGAGAGCAAGGGCCACAACGTCCGCATGGTGATCGATCTCACCAACACGTTCAAGTACTACGACGGCAGCGCCGAGTTCGAAGGCACGTCGATCGAGTACGTGAAGCTCAAGATCGAGGGCTTCAACGCGCCGCCGCGCGAGGACGAAGTGACCAAATTCATGGATATCGTCGACGCGTTCCTCGAGAAGGAATCGGAGGGTAGTATCGCAGTGCACTGCACGCACGGCCTCAACCGCACAGGCTACCTGATCGTGAGTTACCTCGTGAAGAAGCAGGGCTGCACGGTCAAGCACGCGCTCGAGTCGTTCTCGCTGGCGCGCCCCCCGGGACTCATCAAGCACATGTACGTGGAGGCACTGTATCACAACCTGGGCGAGGGCGAGGAGCTCGAGCTGCCCGTACTGCCGGACTGGGCTGCTGACAAGTACAGCAAAAGGCGTTAGGCGGTTGGTAGGTAGTTGGCTGGTAGGTGTACCTCGTGTTGGGAACATGATGGATAGATTTTATATGATGAAAGTGATCGTTGAAGGTTGGTCGATTGCCTTTTACTGCAGCTGCTCCATGCGCTCGGCGATCCTGCTTTGAATGAACTCTCGTTTCTTTTGCACCAGCACGTCCCGGGCTTTGATCAGTTGCTGCAGCTCTCTCGTGAGCACGATGGACTAATGAATCACAGCCCATAGTCAGTAACACAATTTAGCTCAGGACCCAGCTCTCATGCTGCATGGAATACCTTCGTGTGGACAAACTTGAGTCTCACGTGGATCCTCGAAGAGTGTCTCCGCGACGCTTTCTCGATCAGCTGCTGGCGCAAAGTCGGCGGAAACACGAGCCACTCGTCGTGCTCTTTCTGGTCCAAGAGCGTACGAAGAGCGACGCCAGCCTCGCCCGCGACCTCCCGGCGCTTAGCGTCGATCACCTGAACGCTCACTTGCTCGTGGATCGATGGAACTTCAGTCATCTGGTGGCAGAAATCCCACTTGGGGTTCCGATCTTCGAGGCAGATGTCGGTCTCAAACGCGTGCGAGTCGCTCCGGAGGTCGTCCTTAGATGTGGCAGTAGTGGTGGCGGTGCTGCTGCGGAGACACACGCGGACTAGCGGATCAATCTGTGTGTGGCATGAGAGAAAGAGAGGCGTTGTACACTCGGATGAGACTGTGGACATAATCTTCAAAACACAGCGGTAGGTTGATAACATACCGCTTCTCCGGTTCTCGGATCTCGCAACGGGAGGTGTTCGGCCTCGACGACGCAAACGTCCAGTGTGGCTCGACTGGCACCGCTCAGATCCCGTGAGACTCCGGCTTCAACATCCGTGCGCTCCTGCAGTTCCACGTCGCGCAACAGTTTGCAGTGATTCTATAGACAGAGAGATACGAAGACGCCAGCACGATCAATACTTTGGAACCACAGCTAACTTATTAGAAAGCCCACACGTACCTGCAACTTGGTCTGAAAAGTATCCCACTCGGCCAACAGCTCTGCGGAAAGCTTGTCCGGCGGGTCTCGAAGCTTTGTTGGCTGGATAGCACCTGCAGATTCTCTACCTACGTGCTTTGAAGTGTGTCTCCACCTGGTTTTCTTTCTCAAGCCTGTCAAAGTAGTATCAATTTCAAACCAGTGGCGATCACAATAGCTTAGAATGTTCAGAATCACCGACTCTGCGAGGTGCCGTGTCTGACAAGAGCCCCGAAGTATGTCTAGCGCGTCTTGTGCCAGATTCAACAGCCTGCAGCGCTCCAAGTCGTATCGCGCGTCCGCTGCTTCGAGCGTCTCGAGCTTCTTCAGAATCGTGATTTGCGCGTGACACATGCGTTTGTCTTCGTCGTAGCGGACTTTCGCTTCCGCCAGCAGCCGCTGCAGTGAGAGCTTCATCGCCAGCACCTCCTTGCGTGTCGACTCTTTCTTCCGCAGACAGCTCTCGTACTGACGCTTGGCGATGTGTGCGAACGCCAAGCTCGCGTTGCGGAACTCGGTGGGGAAGAGAGGCGCGCTGGCGACTGTCCAGATCTCGCACGCCATCGCTATGATCTTCCGGATCCCGTGGTCTCGTATACCATCAAAGACGGTCTCTCCATGTGCGTCCTTTAAGTACAAGCGAGCGCCTAACATAAATTGTTAATTGCACATACTCTCGAATATTGAAACTGCATTGGAACAAGCTTGCTCAAGGGGGTATCACTCGCTCGCTTACCATATCGCAGCAGCTCCTTCACGATGCTCGCGTTCGTGCGCGCGCCAGCCTCCATCAGCGCTGTGCGTCCCGTTTTCACGTGTGCGTGGTTCACGCCTGCTTTGTTCGCTAGCAGAATTTTCACAGTCTCGTACTGGCCGCTCTGGCATGCAGCAAACAGCGGCGTGAGCCCCATTGCCTAGATATTCCCACATAGAAATCGACATGAAAACCCATACCAGCAATACCCATCAGCACATGAACGAGATCAGTCAGCTTACACTCTCGGCGTCGGCGCTGAAGCCGCTCTCCAGGAGCTCATGAACGCGCTCGACGTGGCCTCGCATTGCCGCTTCTCGGATCGTTTCCACGTTTTGTTTCTAGCACACAAAGCATGCGCCATACACATGAGTTACCAGCACCAGGATATTATCATCGCAATGTACGCCAGCCACAATGACACACCATCTTCCCATCGTAGAGATCCTGGAGCAACTGCTGGTTACCGGACTTGAGGGTTTCGAGCCGCTCCGCACGCCGTTGCTGTTTCTCCTCGAGCAGTTTGCGGTCCCAGTGCTGCATGGCGCGCGCGATCTTGCGGCGGTGCTTCTTCATCAGCGCCAGCTTCTCCTGCGCGCACTGCTGCTGGAACGCGATGCTGTCGTCGAAGCGCTGCTTCCGCTGAGCTATGCTCGCTGCGGTCTTTGGCGGCTCGGGGATCAGCTTCAAGCGCGGGAACGGGTCCTTCTCGGCTCGACTGGGGTCATCTCGAGCCGCTTCATCTGTACCTGTAAGTATTGCTGCTTCAGAGTCAGCTGCTGATGCCGCTGGCTCAATCCAATCTGCATCACGTGCTCTAAGCAGCGTCGGCTTCTGCCACATGGACGTGCCGGTGCGCAGGTTGTAGTAGTACTCGAAGCCGCTGAGCGCGTCCCAGCACTTGCGGTAGAGCTCGCCGGCGCGCGCCTCACCCTGCTTGCACGCCAGACGCCTACGGATGAGCTTCTGAACGCGGACCACGCGCACTTCGTCCGCGGAAGAGAGCGCCACCATAGACTCTGCTTCATGTTCCATCGCTTAGTCTAGCCGCATTGGGTGCTCAATAAATTCTTGTGTCTCTTGGTGGAATCAAGTTATGAAATGAGGCTCAAACGTTGCATGTTGAAGCACAATTTCTACCAATAAATGACTAAATTGAGATGTTTTTAACCAATCATGTATCAGATATGGACGAACAACTTCAACATCGCAAACTCAAGATGTGTAGCCATTCCAGAGACAGACCAACCCTCCGCACTCAAGCACGAAAAAGACTTCTCTCCTACATCCATGGCTTGGGTCCATACGCGTAGCGTCCCCATAAGAGAACTCGCGGTTGTGTTGCTCCACGGGAGGCAAACTCGGATACCCAGCAGCATCGTGGCTGTCTCCCAGAGACACAACCGTCAGCGACGACCCCGCACCAATCGTGAAGCCAGCTTCGCAGAACACCGAGAGTACATCTCCTGGTGCGAACGAAAGCAAGACCGATAAATGCGATAGCTCACCGTGCTTTCTTTCCCACGACGAAGCGCTCTTCAGTTCCAGTACTTGCTCGGCATCGATTAAGCACACAAGGCGAGGAGCTCATTTCCGTGGGCAACGGATGGTTCAGCCAAAACTACCGCGTAGACCCCCGTGCCACCTCGAAGGCTTGGCGTCGCTGCGCCCCAGCAAGCAGCTTCACAACCACTAGTTTGAACTTACTCTACAAAAAGAGATCTCTCGAGCGCACCAGAGAAGAACGAGTGTGGCATTGTCAAGACAAGATGTACAAGTTCGAGACGTCGAGTGAAGACGAGATCGACCAGCGGAGAGCGAAGAAAATGAAGATTGGAACGGCGGCGGACCCAAACCATCCCAGCACGTGGTTCGGTAGAGAGATGGGGAAGAGCCTGTGGATGCCGAGTTCGACAACGCTGAATGCGCTTCCAAAGCCTCGCGATCGTCGATCCTCTGCACAGCCGGATGAAGTGATGGCGCCGCTACTCACTTCTTGGTTTGGCGTGCACCACTATGAGGACACCACCCTATCACCGTGGAGAGGACGTGGCCCAAGATTATCAGCAGGGGTGGTGAGGGATTTCTTGGAGCGACCAGCGTAGAGCGAATCAAGGTTTCCTCCTGGCAAGAACGTCGGCGAGAACATCAACAGCTGTCTAAAAGTGCGGCTGCCCCCAGACCGACGACAGGGCGAGAAGCTCGATCTCATGTTTGCCACGAACCGGGCCATATACGACAAACTTGTTGGATCATCTCGAGACGACTGCAAGCATCGCCTTGTTCTACGCGGTCGAAACAACGCCAACGAGAAGATGTCTATGACGGAGCTGGGGTCGAAGTGCAGACCGATTGCACAGCTAAAGACGATAGCTGGCTACTTCCGCAATAACAAGAAGGCATTAGCGAGACACATGCAGGTGAACGACGAGATTCGCAATTCCGCGTTCCGAGACTTCATGAAAACAGTGGAGTCATCCCTCAAACTGTTCTTCGCGCTCAAGAGAAAAAGAAAGACGGCGACGTTTCCAGAGCTGCGCTTCAGAAGCAAGTTCGCTGCTTCGAACTCGATCGAGCTAAGGACGAAATCGATCTCAGTGATTGAGCAGGGAAAGAAGCATTTCGCTCGCTTCCATCCTACCTTCTTCGGGTTTGGGAGGGGAACAAAACAGGGCATCCAGACTCGTGCGCCTCTTCCGAAATCGCAGTGCTCAGTCTGGCTCCAACGACTGCGCGAAGGGGAGTACTACCTCGTTGCTCCTCGTTCGTTGGAGTTTCAGAAGACGTAATCCACTCGAGCTTGCGCCATAGACCCCGGAGTGCGCAAGTTCGCCACGATTTACGACCCAGACGGCCGAACGTTCTACGTCAAGGATGATCTCGATGAACTAGCGAAACGATTCAAGAAAATGGACGCAATGAAATCGCACCTGAACACTCTGGTCGAGAGCAGCGGCGAAAAGTACGCAGATCAAGTCAAGAAGAAGATCAAGCCGGCTCGTTGCAGCAAGCGCAAACGGCGCCGGATGCGCTATCGACTACGGCGCAAGATCCGGTTCACGAACAGGCGAGTGACACAAATGGTGCAAGACATGCATTACAAGATCACAAGTTGGTTAGCCTCGCAATACGAAGAAGTCCTCCTACCGAGCTTCCACACACCCCAGATGGTTAGAAGGTACGAGCGATCTAATGTAGCGGACGCGACAGATGCAACTCGGACACATGGAGCGCAGCGAAAGGTGTCGAGCCCAACAGTGTGCGCGATGATGGCCCCCTCCCACTACAAGTTCAAGGTCCTTCTAAAGTACAAGATGGGGCGAGCTGGCGGCCGTCTGGTCGAGTGCGGCGAGAAGTACACCTCGAAGACATACTCAATTTGCGGGAACGTGAAGTACGACCTCGGAGCCAATGCTGTCTACAAATGCAGTTCGTGCTCTTTCACGCACGATCGTGACGTCAACGCCAGTAAAAACATCTTCATGAAGAACGTCAGTCGCTTGCTAGGATAGGCTAGGCTAGCGACGGTATCGGTGAGCCTGCACCGCGGAGACCTGCCAGCCTCGTAGCTGACGATAGAGGCCCAAAAAATAGGCGTCTCGAGACAATTTTGAAAAATCTACAAAGGTTCAGCGAGTTGGGTGAGCCTCAGAGCAACAAGGCAGGCATATTCGCTTAATTATGTGTGTATCCTGTATGCGCACTGATGCGTAATCGGCTACGGTTGCACCAGCGATGGGGACGCCGAATGACGAGAGGTCTAGAATGCCCAGCTCATCAGACCCCTTTATGCAATCCAAATGGCACAACAACGCGAGGTTAATCGCACAAAATCGAGAGGACGAGCACTGGACTTCAATCGCAAAAACGTACCACTGCTGTCAGATCTGACAGTCTCCCAGGCAGAACTTGAGTTTCTCTCCATCCAAGAGGATCTGGTAGCGGTAGACAGCGTTTGATTTCGACGGGATGGAGGCTTTGCCTTGGGCCAACATCTCCATGTTTTGCGAATACAGGGAACTTCGATGGTTGGGTTGAGAAATAGCAAATGCGTTGTGGTGTCGACGGACTGCGCTGCTCAAAGCCGTGTCCATAGCCAGATCCATAGCCAGATCCATAGCCAGATCCATCTAGAGCAAGCGCTTTATTTGAAAAGGGCTCTGTGCATGGCGACATGCATCAGATTGATATGCTCAGACCCTAGGTTGCCAACACATCAAGCAGTGGACAGACCCAAGTGTGTCCATTTCGTTTGCCTAAAAATACTTGTAGGTTATACATAATTACCTACGTTACATTGCTGTGTGAACAACAGCAAAATTTGACCTACAGGACAAATAAATTGCTTCGCTTCTGATTGGCGAATAGGAAAACGAAAAATGCATTCCGCCAATCAAATGCACCAAATCGATTCCAGTGAGTAAAATATGTCCCTTGTTTGAAAATTATGTTCGGGACGCGCCATCTCCCGCGCTTTTCGCCTTTGATGTGTGTCGCTGTGTTGCTCGCCTGCCATGTGACTGCCATTATCATTTTTGACTCTCACCAACCACCAACAGCAAAAATGGCGAAGACTCCA
>JALBZB010000053.1:0-61158 GCA_038050625.1 Pythium sp. MPC-2022a
GCGGTATTACCGGTATCCGACCAGTAATAGTCACCCATGGTGCACTGTGAGGTGATGTGTACCACACACATCGACCTCCATGTAATGGCCATTCGAGGGCCCATTACAATTTGTAAATGAAGAACGCCATTCAATTTGTCTTTGTCTGCACTACTATTGGTTAAAATTAGAGCTGAAACAACTCAATTATTGGCTGAATAGAAGCAAAAATGTCACTGAACCTATTCCTATTTCCGGCACTGTATGTACTGATCTATGGAAATTCCTCGGTTTCCTTCTTTGCATAGTTGCCACTCACGACACGTCGAGACACGTGTAGTTCACGTGTTTACAACTGATATGGTTTTCAGCATATTCTTTTTAGTTAAGATTTGTTCTTTTATATCCGTCTTTTTTGATTGGCTTCATTTTTGTTCTTTTATCTAAGTTTTCTAATGTGTATATTTTGAGCCTTAAATACCTTGCACTATTTGCTGCTGCTGAGCAAAGGAAGCCCGCGCGAAAGAAAGGGGAAGTTCAAGCAAAGCCAAAAGCTTTGCACAAAGAAAGAAGAACACGGAGGAAGAGGCGAGCCATCTCTACGAGTGTGAGCGAGCGCGTACGTTCGTCTTGAGGTCTGCTGCTATGCACTATGACTACATCGGCGCGCTAGAGGTCACGTACGGCAACGCGCTCGCGGCCGGCGGCGGGTTTCACCGCGTGACGACAGCCGAAGGGAGCGCCGCGGAGATCACGCCGAACACGTATCTCTGGTACAAGCTCACGACCAGCACGGGGAACAGCGGTAGCAACATTGGTATGGGTGGCGGCAGCGCGAGTGGGCGACTGAGTCCTGCGACTGCGGCACGCAAGCAGCTGCCTGCGAGCTCGTCGTCGGCGACCGGCAGCGGCAATGATGGAGCGGAAACAGTGCGCGGCATCACACAACTGCGCATTGAACCTGAAGATTGGTCGCCCCCGCCTGGCAGCGATGTTCCAGCGGAAAGAAGCAACAGTAGCTCGCGCAACAGCGCGCAGGGACCCAGGAGATCGAGCAGATTGAAGGACCTTGCGCCGAAGTGGACGAGGATGGACAAACCGATTGACCGCCAGCAAGGGCTCTTTGTGTGGTATCAGAATGTGGACTGGCAGGGGCCGCCATCGCCCTCGTCTTCGACGTCTGTGTCGTCTGCGACCTCGTCTTCATCGCCGCTGCCATCATCGCCGTCAGCAGGTGGCGCTGCCGCTCCGAGCGACTCGTCCAGTGAGTCCAACTATCCACTCAAGGAGATTCGAGTCGTTCGAGATGTGAAGGATATCCCTGAGGGGTTCGAGTATTTACCCGACCCAATTGTCAGCAGCTCTGCCTCGAATGGATCAAGTACGTAGTCTCTGGTGACGTTGCCCTTGCCAGTATGTTTGCTTTGCTCGCGTCTATTTGCTAACCAGTGTGCCTTATTCGTTTGTGTGCACGACAGAGGAGCTGCGAACGTATCTTTGCTATCGACGCCTGAGTCAAGAAGATTTCGCCAGCTCAAAGTGGTCCATCACGACGCAGAAAGCAGGTAACTGGATCGAAGTGAAAGACATCTCTGCGACGAAGTGGAGCATCGGTCAGATCATCAGCATCTCGCCGACTGAGATCCGCGTGAGCATCTCCACGTGGAAGAAAGGTCGCGACGAGTACCTCGCGCGTGCAACGTGCCGCAATCGCGTTGCGAAACTCGGTACAAATGTGAATCTGTACATGTCTCCGTCGTACCCGTTCACGAGAAAGCAAGGAAGCATGTGGAACGTCGGACTGAAGGACCTTCAGCAAGCCCGTGAAGATTTTGACCAGTTCTTCTACGATCTGGACAACCACGAGACGTATTTGCCGCGCCACTTGATTCCATTCGTGGAGAAGTCGCTGCTCTGCATGTTCTTCTCGAGCGAGATGGCAGAAGATATGAATTCGTTCCACCAACACGTGCTCAAGAACCTCGTCGCGAAGCTGCTCAGCAACGACACATCTCCTACAAGCTCGGACCCTGTCATGATGCATCTGCTCGCGCTTCTTCGGATGATCTTGAACGGGCACAACTCGTGCATGTACTTCTACATCAAGTACCCGGGCACCTACTCGGCGACGAAGTACCAGAAGCTTGTGTACACCTCATATCTGGCCAGCCCTGACGTGCTTGGCACTATTCCATCCCGTCATCCGTGCCGCTCGTTCTACTTCGTGGACAATGTGGATTTGTTCCTCCAAGCGGGCGGATTCCGTGTCATTCTGCAACGGCTCGCGCTTCGTGAGATCGCACTGAGGGAGGTAGCGCTCTTCTGCTCGTTGCTCTATCAGGCAAAGCCCTGCTTGGTGCAGCACAAGCGCCGACGAAGCTCCAGCAGTAAGCGACGCTCAACGTCATCTATCGATACTCAGGTGGAAGATTTCTTTCGGGATTTTCTGAACGCGACGTTCGCGCGTCTTCGCCGAATGAATGGTGAAGAACTGAAAGATGACGAAGGGCTTGTCGACCACATTGTCGGCATGCTCGATATGCTGTATCGCGATGGCGTTTTGCTAGGCGGTTCAAATGGCTCCATCTCGGAGTCTGATCCAGACGATTACAGCGGGTATGAAGGTTCAAGCTCGTCCGTATTCGATGTTTTCTTCGCCGAAGCAATCGAGGTGTTCCACTTGGATTTGTCCAAGAAGTTCATCTGCTGTCCGTTTCTCGCCCAGAGGTTGCTGGGAATTGCGCGCTTGAACGATCTGATTGCCATGGCCCAGAGAAGAGAGGATCTTCAGAAAAAGACAAGCTTGGGGATGCGGCGCTCCTCTTCTTCGGCAAGTGGATCGTTTTTGGGCGGCAATGGCGACTTTTCGTCGTCCTCAGCAGGAAACCCTCCGGTTGCAAAGTGGCTTCGTGTGAAGTACGTTGTCGAGTGGCTTTCGACTTCGGATGTGCTGGAGGTCATCATGGGTGACAAAGACACCTGCGTGAAATACGAGCTTCAAGAAGGAACGCACTTAGAGATTCTAAAGCGCTCGAAGAAGATCTACGAATTCGTTGCAGCGAACGGTTTGCTGAATGAGAAGCACATTGTGCTCTTGTGGAGAACCGGGATGAATCAGTTGCGATCCGGGAGGAAAACTGTGTTCGACATGCTGATTACTCTGTGCGGAGTCATTTCTGCTGACTTGATTGATGTGGTGATGGTGCTGCTCACCCAAGTCCCTCTCAGTGAGTACGACGAGCTCTTCACCCAGTTTGTCAAGCGTATCATCATGATTGCGTCGAAGCAAGTTGTGGAAATCGAAGCGTCTGGGACGAAGAAAACACTGAGCTCTCTGGTTGGTGTCACAGGCGGTTCAAAGCTGAGCTCCAGCGCTCAAAAAGACGTCGACGTGCTGAACAAAGTGGTGAACCTGGGGTGCTGTCTGCTGTGGAATGGCATCTTGGACGGTCATGATATGAGGAACAGTGACAGTCCGGCAAGCTCGATAAGACCCGCAATGCGCTCAGAAGTGGAAACTGTTCTTGCTGCGTCGATAAACTACATCCAAAAGTTGTGGGCTGCAGCGAATTCGTCCTCGCCATCGTCGAAAGAGCAGCAAAAACTGCTGAGTGAGTACCTCAAGAAATGCGCGGACAACATCAAAAACAGTGTGCTTGTTGAAACCTCAATGAGTTTGATCCAGAGAGTTGCAGATGGCTACGGAAATGAAGCAAGCTCGGTGTCGGCACCATCCTCGATCGGGCTTTCCTTACCAAGAGCTGCATCATTTGGATCGTCTCGCACTAGTGCTTCGCCGAGCGAGTTGCTGAAAGACCTGAATTCAAAATTCGGGATCATTGTAGTCGTCGCTGAAGAAATCAAAAACTACATGGCAAACTCACGAGGCAGCAATGACATGAGCTCCCATGAGCGGTCAATGCGTCGGCGACTATCTTTTCTTGGCTACATCGTGACAAGATCAGAAGTGGAGTTGTCGTACTCGTTGATGGAGCAAGTTTGGAAGTGCTTCAATGGAGTGGAGAATACGTCTGAAGAGCGCGAAGTGTTCTTTGAATGGTTTACCAGCGTGATTCCCGACCCGAGCAACTTTGTCCACCGCGCGTATTCCGGCAACAGCGCGTTTGCGAGCTCAGTTACAACTGAAATCTATCTGTCTCTTACCAGAAAACCAGACACTCTGGATACTGGCGACATCGGTATTCATTTGGACGTGAAAAATATGGGCAAGCACGCATTCTGGGCATTCGAGCGCTTGTTCCGGTTGATCAACACAAACGAGCGCGCCATTTCGAGCACCGGCGCAACTGGCACGAGTCAACGCACCTTGAGTGTCGGTGCTCCAAATCAAGACGAAGCGAAAGGGAAGTTTGTGGTCGAGTCTTTTGATCTGAAAGGCTTGGAAACCCTGTACGAAATTGCACTTTGCGCAGGAAGCGAAGACGTCAGCCAGGAAGCGATCAACTACCTGATCTACCTCCACATGCATGTTGGATCGAAGCTTGTTCGGCGGGAAGTATGGGCGGACTACGTCAGAGGGTGTTTCGAGCGGCTGGAGCAAAAGAAGGCATCTGATATCGACGAAGAAAACGCTGAGCAAGTGCATCGCTTATTGGTTTTGCTTGGAACCTTTCTGTTCCAGTCTGTGGTCCAATCCAATGAAGCTTTGCAATCCGGAGGTGGCTTGAAAGATGGACCGGAGGAGCTCGTCGTCCACGTGAGAACGCAGGACGGACGATCAGCAGTTCCGTTTCGTTATCAGCTGCGACGGACGTCCTTGGTCGGAGAGCTTCGTGATCGAATCGCCAAGGATACGGGACACTCAGCGGATCGAATTCGGATCGTGAACGAGTTCAAGACCAAACTCACTGCTCAAGGGTACGACAAATTCACGTTGGAAAAGGCTCGGGTTTTCAGCTCAGCTTTGCCAAGTGCACTACCGTCTACGGCGAAGATCTCGTCTGCGAGCACGGCTCCTGTCTCGAGCAATGGACAACACAAGCGAGTCAACTACGTGGAAGCCATCATGCTTTCTAAAGTAGAAAGCGACACGGTCGGTCACGTGCAGCGACCTGCTCGAGAGTCGAGCGGGTCGGTAGTGAAAAACACCGCGGGAGGAGCTGTCGCAGGGGCCGAGAACGACTGGCATGCACTGAAGTCGGATATTTCAAGCAACGGGCGACACCTTCAACTACTATTCGGTCTTTTGTCGCAGCGAGTTGAAATATGCGAGGAAGCATGGAAGGTGTTGAAGCTTCTTGCAACTGATTCCGGGATGGAGAAGAGGACACGGACGCTGAACGATGCGCTTGGGATCGATGGATCCATTCGGACTTTCCCAGCATCATTTGACTGGGATGCGATGCTGGATCTATCCTGTTCGCCAAAGCTACTGTACCAACTCGAGCTGGTTGAACGCTTTGCTGTGAGCGGCGATGTGAGGCCTGATGCTGATCTCACTGATGACGACGAGGCTACTGCACGCAAGAGCACGAAAGGAGTGGATGGCATGATCGGAACAGTGAATCGATGGAGCGAATCTTTCTTGAAGCTCGGAGGAAAAGAACACTTGCGAAAGTTTGTGCTGACGTGCAATCCACGTGAGCTTGTGTCTCAAGGATCTTTATCGGTGATGTGCATGTCCAAGCTCCTAAAGTTGCTTCGACATTTTGTGCTCGTGGAGTTCAGACTGGCCGAACGTGAGGAAGGATCTGTGAGCGGCGACCCTGAAGACCTTATGCACCAGCTTTTGGAGATCCTCAGTAGTTTGAAAGCCTTAGAAGAAAATCAGAGCGATGTGAGAACGTCGTTTCCTGATGGAGGCCCCAGCATCACACCGTCGCAAGACCTTCGAGATGGCGATGCTGAATTGGCGTACAGTCGGCCGGTGCTAGAGGATCCAGATAACATTTTCGCGTTGCCCAGCGAAGCCTACTTGATGACAAGAACGCTCTCATTCATCGCCACATGCGCCTTGACCGCTGCACGAGATGCACTGCCGCTCCTTGAGAGCTACCCTTCCCACGGTCAGATTTTCCTGAATTGCCTGGTCAAGAGTCGCTTCAAACCGGTGAGGCAAGAGGCAGCGAGCCTGATCGCTGCGTTGTCCACAACAAGGAACAAGATCGAGCAAGACCGAGTTGCATGCTGCCACTATTTCCTGAAATTGCTGAGCGAGTACGACGGACCAATTTTTGACGAAGAGTACTACAACGTGTTCACACTGCTTGTATCAAGCGCCGATACTCTCTCCGAGTTTGCAATTCTGCCGGCTTGTAGAACACTGTGCCAGCGAGTGAAGAGCTTTTCAGTATCCGATGATCACGCTGCTGGAAGCCCAACCTCTTCCTCTCGAGATGATGCAATCTCTTCGCCCGTCTCGAATCAAGACTCTGGATCTCCTGATTCACTTCTGGAGGCGCTTTTGTCGACTCTCCTAGCAATCTTGAAGCGTATTCCTGCAGTGCTTGCTGGAAGACTCGACGTTCCGTACCGCGGTAGGAGCTTGCGAGAAGTCGTGGCGTCCACGTTGCATGAAGATGAAGGAATCATCGACGAGATCTTCCACAAGTGCCTTTTTGCAACCCCTGACAACTCTCAGGGAGGAGGAGATCATGAGGAGACTGGTAGTATTACCGCTCAAGCACCGTCGTCACAGTACTACCTCCAAAAGCCAAAGTGCCGCAGTGAATCATCTCGAGAAGTGGCTTTCGCACTTCTCACGGAGCTCTCCCAGGAAAACACCTCTGGACTGCGGTATTTGCTTGAGCAAATGTCGAATCAGCACTCTCTCAGAGCGCCGCCAGTGCCAAAGAACCTCTTGACAGGACCACCACTTTCTGCTTCAAAGCGGAAAAGTGCCAAGTCAGCCAAAGAAACGGCATCCAGGTACCAAGTTCTAGAGCGCGCCAAGTACGTGGGCTTGAAGAACCTCGGGTGTACCTGCTACATGAACTCGACCATGCAATCATTCTTCATGATCCCGCGGTTCCGTCGACAAATCCTGCGCTTCAATGCCGAGTCAGGCTCCAGCGTCTCAGTTGCTGACTCTGGAGAAGAAAAAGGAGTTCTCTATGAGCTCCAATCGTTGTTTGCTCACTTGGAAGGCACAGCCAAGCCGTACTACAACCCGAAGAGCTTTACCTCGGCTCTGAAAACCTGGGATGGAGAAAGCATCGATGTGAACGTCCAGCAGGATGCAAGTGAGTTCTTGACGTCGTTTTTCCAGCAGATCGAGTCCGAGATGAATGGCGTGGGTAGTGGACATGGTGATGAGAGCATTCTCAACACCTTTTTCGGAGGCGTGTTCAGCAATGAGCTCGTCGCGGAAGGAGGCCGATACAGTGAGCGTGCGGAGCCGTTCCATTTTATCTCGGTGCCAGTTCGCGACCGCAAAAATTTGAAGGAGTCGCTCGATGGATGGGTGGAAGGCGAGGAAGTGAGCTACACGTGGGAGAAAAGCAGCGAATCGAATCAAGACGGTCAGCAACAAGGAAGCGACAGCATGTCGGGTGAGAAAGTCACACTGGACACTCACAAGCGAATCTCTATTTCGAAGCTGCCAGACCAACTGATCATTCATCTTAAGCGATTTGAGTTCGACTTTGAGCGCATGCAGCAGATCAAGCTGCACGACCGATTTGAATTTCCGATGGAGCTCGACATGTACCCGTACACGAAAGAAGGGCAAGAAGAGAAGCGAAAGCGATCGTCGTCGTCGGCATCTCTGGTTGGGGTGACCGAAGATTCGCCAGACGGACCGAAATCTAGTTCCCATGATGGTCGAACCACTGCTCCAGAGTACTCTCAGTACGAGCTGGTCGGCACAGTCGTGCACATGGGGACTGCGAATTCCGGACATTACTATTCCTTCCTGCGAGAGCAGGATACGGGAACCGATGCAAACCAATGGTTTGAGTTCAACGACACTGTCGTGAGTCCGTTCGACCCTCAGCAGATTCCGGACGAGTGCTTTGGAGGCGAAGACGACCGTCGAGGGTTCGCACCTGCAAGATCGTCATCGACTTCGTCTCTCTCGTCGTCGTCGAGCCCCACGCAACGAATGAAAACTCGTAGCAGCTTTATGCTCTTTTACGCGCGAAAGAAGCCAAAGCTACCTTCACTCCTTGGCCAACCGGAGGCGCGCAGCTCCGAAAGCGATTCTTCTGGTCCTCTGAGCAACCCAATCAGTTTTGCAGCATGTGGGCTGGTGCTGGCATTTTGCACGAAGCTCAAACGAGCGTCACGATCTCGCCTGGAGACCCTGCGGAGTGTGGCACAAGTAATTGCTCCTGAACCGATTCGAAACCTCATCGCGATGGAAAATCGACTGTTCTGGAGGAAGAAGTACTTGTACGACGCGCGCTGTCTGAGCTTTACGTACGAGATCATCAAATCCTGCCTTGTTGGGCTTGATGGCAGCACCAACGTATCAGAGCTCCCCAGATTCGAGCCGACAGAAGCACGACTCGTGGCGTTACAGACCGCTACAAAGTTCGTCTTCGGGACGTTGTGGCAAGGCGGGGACGTCTCGAAAGTACTCGAGTGGACTCCAGCACTTCTCGCTCTCTACCACACCGAGTTTGATGGATGCTACTGGCTGTTGAATACACTACGAGCGAACGAGCAGCTGCTGTTGGATTTGCTTGTCTTTAACGAGCACATAGAAGTGCGAGAGCTTCTAGCGAGTGTGTTATCGGAAGCGATCGCAACAACATCGAACTTGGAGTTTGAAGAAGACTCGAAACCTGCAAAGTCTGGCGATTCAAGTGCGGTAGCGACTGGTCGTGATACTTCTAGAAGCGGGGGAGGCTCAAAGAAGCTTCCAGCGTCGTTCGAGTTCATTTTCTTCCTGATCCAGTTGATGCCCGCGCTTTTGTCTGTTCCAGTGCAGCACCATCGCCAGTACTTCATGACCATCTGGGACTTTGTCCAGACAGGTCGAAACGAAGGTGCTTTCCTGGTCGTGAACAGCGTCGTCGGCGCGATTGTGGCCCTCCTCACTGGTCTTGGCAACACGCAGCCGTTGCTTCAAGGACAGCTGAAGCGATACAAGAGCAGGCAAATCCTCAAGAGCATTGATCTGAGTGTCACTGTGCTGAAGCTGTTGTCGGTTCTGATTCGGTGCAGCTTGCCTCCCGTGATGGACGTCGGGAAGAATTTTCTGCTGCCTCCAAACATGGCGCACGACCATGTCGATTTGACGGCTTCGGATCACGAGGTACTACTGAATGAGCGATTCATCACGTTGCTCACTCAGCGTGCGAGTCGGTACTCGAAAGAGACGAAGCCCTTGGAGCAAATCGTGATTCATCTCTGCTGGGAGAGCCGCAAAGTGACTGGGATGGTGATGGACAAGATCATGACTGGCATTGAGTTCGAGGACCACCACGACGTGAAGTCGTATTTTCGCACTTTCAACACGATCCTGAAGCTCCGTGACTCTCTGGCCAGTGAGCGTCTGACTGATGGAATGACGAAACTCATCGCTGTGATGGCGTCGCAGCAGCGATTCTACAAGGCGACCGAGATCTCGATCGATATGCTCACACGCTTAGCAAAGCGCCACAGCAGTGTTGCCAGGTGGCTGCAAGAAAATCAGATGAGCTGCGCGTGGATGGAGAAATGGCTCAGCGGGCATCGCGGCGCGGAGGGGTTCTTGCAACAGAAGCGCACGGTGCTCGTGAAGCCCAACTCGACATCAAACTGGGCGAACGTGAACGTGACAAGCGCTAGCTTGATCAAGACAATCGATCGAACGGTCTCGAAGCTCTTGCCGCGCATCCGCAGCATCTTGGACCCGCAGGCAGCAATGGAGACGTTTTACGACAGCGACGACAACCCGGCGCGACTCGTGGGCAAGCGCATTCGCGTTAAGTGGGCGAAAGACAAGTGGTACGAAGGCAGTGTCGAGAGGTACGACGAGAGCTCGTACGAGCACTTTGTCGTCTACGATGACGGCGACAAGCGAAGCTACCGGATGTCGGAGAAGCAGTTCTACGTCGTCGAGAGTTCGGGAAAAGTGTCGCCACCTTCCAGTGGAGGAAGTAGCAGCAAGAAGAAATAAAAGTCGTCGAGCATGGTGTAGATAGCGACAACCGCTTATAGTCTGCCAGCTTCAGCTTTAGAGATTGATTCCGAGATCCAGTCGCGACTATGTTGACGTCGAGGTTGTCTCCATTGGTACCCACTCAGGCATGCAGGGCTAACTACTGGTAGACTGGTAGGTATATGGAAAAAGCAAAATGCTGCGTTTGTGTGTTGTATGTAGGCTTCTAAAAGAGCATGAGCCGAAAGAAAAAATGCAGAGTTGAAAGACAAGCGAGCGAGCACCACTTTGTATTGCGCTGTGTTTTTCATAGACCAACAGGAGCAAAATTAGACCACCAGCCATCGCATTTCCCCACTCGAAACGATAGTGAAACCTCTTGGTGGGTGAAGACAAAGCAACAGCAGTATGATCACTTTGGCCCATCCAGTCAGTCAGCGTGACAACGCACTTGCTCCTCTTCGCTCCTAGCCAAGAATAATGGCGGTCAGTCCTCCGAAATGCGCAGTCAACATGGAGCAGCGGCTCGCGGCGCTGCAGCGCGACCAGGAAATCGACGGCCTGCGCGCGTACCTGATCAAGTACAATCTCTTCCCGCGCAACCGCGACCCACACAACTCGCCCATCCGCATCGAAGAGCTCAAAGAACTCGTCAAACACTGGAAGCTACACCGGCAGCGCGGTTTCTGGCGCGACCACCCGGACAAGGACGACCTCGTGCGAGCGCTCTTGCAGCACATCCGAAGCGAGGCAGCGAGCAAGAAGCGGCGTCAGGAAGCCCAGGAAAAGTACCGGAACAAGATTCTGGGGGCTGGTGGGGATTCGGAGTCCGGCACGAAGCTCCGAGACTTCACCATGATCTTTGGATCTACCACGCAAAACGACGCAGGCGATCCTGAAGGCGGTGGTGGAATGGGAGACGATGACAAGAAGACGCTGCTCAAGAACAAGAAGAAGAACTGCGGTGGCGACCTCTTCTACCAGCGCGGCGACTACGATGAAGGCATGATCTACTTGTCGCGCATCGACCGCGGCAAGTTTCGCTCCGAGGAGCGCAATCCACGCATGGAACTGCTCACGACGTGCGCATCAGCACCCATGCCACTTGATCAGCTTGTGCGCATGGGAAGCGACACTGGGAACAATTCAAATGGCGGGAGTACATTCTCGGCAGCCTTGAACCCCAGTCATAGCCTGCACACCGGCAGCCACTTGGAGAAATCGGCTTCGTCAGCCATGCTGTATCATCAGATGCTCGATCTCTCCAGCAGCAACAACAATTTCAACAGCATGAACGCGAACATGCTGACAAAGGAGATGAAGCTCAAGAGCGTCGAGGGGTTCTACAGCATTTCGTGCCACAAAAACACCGAGCTGCAGATCATCAAGGAAGGCGCGCTCGCGACGATCATTGGTGTGCTCAAGATGGACGACATCGCGATCCGCCTCTTCTCCGCCGCGACGCTCTTGAACCTCACCGCCACGCCGCCGCCGACCTCCTCGGCAACGATGCACAAAGCCTCCAGTGGCAACATCTCAGTGCTTTCACTCATAGGCAAAGAAGTGTACGCGAAGATGATCGATGAGGGCGTGATCAGCGCGCTGCTGGAGCTCTCGCACACACCAAACACCACAGTCAAGTCACTCTGTGCGCGTGCGCTGTTCCGGTTCACAGTGGACGAGTCGCACCACTTCCGCATGGTGCATGAAGGTTCGGTGGTCGCATTGACGCAGCTCATGACATCCGTGCAGAGCGAAGACGTGAGAGAGGCGTGCATGAACGGACTCATCAACCTCGCAGGCGTGCCACGCGCTGTGACCTGCGACTCGATCTTGAACACGCTCGTGGTGCTAGCGAAAACAGGGAAACCGGATCTGCTGACTGCATGTGGACGCGCGCTGCTCAACCTATCGATCCTCCCGACCACGCGCTCGACAATGGTCGAAGAAGGCGCGATCACGGCGCTCAGCATACTCGCGACGCAGAAGCAAATGGTGCTCTTCGAGACCATTTCGTGCATTATCTGCAACCTCGCGGCGATCAAGACCAACCAAGAGCTGCTCGTGAAGAATGGCGCGCTGGTGATCGTGATGGATCTCCTGGACGGCGTACAGATGGTGTTTGAGCGTGTGAACGAAGACGGAGACGAAGACGCAGAGAACGAGGATGACGAGGGCAATAATCTCTCTCCTTCTGGTTCTCAAGCATCGACAACGAATACCAATGGCCCGTCAGTCGATCCAGACCGAGAAGAAGCGCTGGCCGCAGTGACGAACTTACTCACGAGGATCCGGAAGAACTGCGCCAACATCCTCGCGCACCTGTGCTGCAACCCAAAGACCCAGGCGCGCGTCGTGAACGCAGGCTTTGTGCCGAAGCTATTGCACATCCTGCAGGACTACAACGCGTGTCGGGGGATTGAGGAAGACACCGAGAAGTTTTGCGTCATCGCGATCGCGAATCTGTCGCTCGACGACCGATGTCGACCCAACATCGCGCAAGACGGCGGCGTCCCCATACTGCTGCGTCTCCTAGAAGATTCGGAGCGCCAAGACGTCAACGCGATGCTCCTCAAGCTCGACTGCGTTACAGCACTAAGCAATCTAATGCTGCACCCGAAGAACTTCAAGCGGATGGTCGAGGAAGGCGTCGTGCCAGCGTTCATCGCGTCGATCAACAACAGCGCGAGCCCGGAGATCCAAAAAGCCTGTGTGTACGCGATGCTAAACCTCGCCAAGGACCCGGGCATGAAGACGCGACTCGCTGAGTCCACAACGCAGAAAGACCAGGGGGCGATCCCGACGATGCTCGTGTTCGCGTCCAAGTATTCGAAGAACGCCGAGCTCTGCGGCGTGTGCATCAGCTTTCTGTACCACCTGTCGACGCGCCAGGAGAACTACGACGTGCTGTACTTTGAAGGCGCAGTGGGGCTACTGGTACGCGTGCTGCAAAAGCCCAGTAACTCAGAGCCCGTGCCAATTATTTACTCACTCTGGTTCAACTGCATGACGACGCTCGCAAACCTCGCGTCCCACCCCGAGAAGCGTACTCTGCTGCTCGGCGATGGTGTGATCGAGGTGATCCAGCATTTTCTGAGCGTCTCTGCTTCAGATTCGCGCCGCAAAGACGTCAAAACGGACACGAAGATCGTCAAGACCCAGTTCGCAGCGGCCCAGATCCTCTTCAAAGTGCACGAGCTCTGCTGCTCGACCAAGAACGAGGTCCCGGCGTTCTTCGCGTCGCTGCTGCTGGTCGCGACGCAGTCTGCACTGAAGAACTCGCGACTGGAGAAGAAAGCGGTAACAGTCCAGCAGCTGACCGCGTCGCGATGCGCGCTGACGATCGCAAAGGTGTCGCTCTCTGCGCGCGGACTCCGTCTTCTAGCTGGGAACACCGACATCCCGCCGGCGCTCAACATCATCATGCGCACAGGGCTCCACGAAGCGCAGGTGTGCGCCGCGATCGCGCTCTGCAACTTGGCGACTGAGCGCGGCCACTTGAAGCACCAGCTGTGGCGGGACTCGACGACCGACGACTTCATCGTGATCACGCTCTTGCGCGTCAACAGTGAGCAAACAAAAGCGATCTGCGCCAAGGCGCTCTTCAACCTGCTCACCCACGAAGATACGCGCGACCAGATGGTCAAAGAGGGTGTACTTTACGCGCTCATCAAGCTCGCGCGCCTCGACAACGAAGAGATCCGCGACCTGTCGCTGCGCTCGATCTACAACATCTCGCTGAACCCGGACAAGGCGTTGCAGCTGCTCGACATGGAAATCGTGCGTATTCTCACGAAAATGTACCAGGCCGAGTTCAGCAAGGAAATCAAGCGCCTCATGTGCGGCATCCTGAGCAACCTGTCGAGCGCACCTGGCGGCGGTCACGAGGAGCGCATTCTGCAAGAAGGAGCGCTGGGCGTGCTCAAGAACCTCGCCAAAGTACGCGACCCGGAAACCAAAGTGTACGCTGCCAACATCCTGTACAACCTCTCGTGCTGTCTCGACGTCGCAGAGATCCTTGTGCGTGACGAAGCGAACGTGCTCAGCATCTTGGTCGCCGAGCTCAAGTCCGAGAATCGAGACGTGAAGTGCTATGGCGCCGCGACGCTCGCAAACCTCAGCGGTAGCGCCGTCGCAGTGAACCTCATGACCGACGAGGCGCTCGTGATCGTGCTCAACGACGCCATGAAGAAGACCATGGCGACCTGCGTGGCGACGACGTCTTCGTGCGTGTTTGCGCTGCGCAATCTCTTCTCGCTGGTGACCAACCAAAAGAAGTTTATCGAGTGCAACGGCGTGCCCACGCTCGCGTCGATCCTCGCATGCCCCGAGATGGAGAATGAGAAGCAGACGCTTCGCGTGTCGACCGACATGCTCTGCGCGCTCGCGAACTTGGACATCGGAGGCAGCAAAGGCAATGGCGGCGACCAGCAACTTGAGGAGCGACTCGTCCACGACGGCATCGTGCGCGCGCTTCTCGCGATCGTGAAGGGGTACGAGAGCAATGGCGCGAGCTCTGCGGCCGACGAGAAGGCGATGAGCATGAGCATCATCACGTCGTTGAGCAACTTGTCCAAGAACGCCAAGTGTCACGAAGGGATGCTTCGCGACGGTGTGCTCGACGCGATCACGGTGCTCTGCAAGACCAACCCGGGGGATCCGCGCGCGCCGTTCAAAGGGCTCGCAGGAGTGAGGGGCGAGGAGTTTTGCTACCACTGCGCTGTTGTGCTTCGCAATTTGTCGCGGCAAGAGCCCAGTGAAGTACAACTTGCTCCATTGGCAATACCAGTAACGCAATCAGGTGCCGTTGCCGCTGTTGCTGCTACCACGAGCTCAAATGCGAACGACGTGAAGAACCAGCGCATCAGCTCCCAGGCAGGACTCGTGCAGATCGTGCTCATGCTCTCGCAGACGACATCGCCCGAGACCCGCGAGCACGTGATCGTGACGATCCACAATCTTGCGTTCAACAAGCGCTGCCGCCCGCAGCTCATTAAGCACGACGCTGTCAAGGTGCTGCTGCGTCTCGGCACGAGCGCCACAACGGCCACGAAGCGCCACATCTGCGCACTCGCGCTGCAGTTGCTCTCCAAACAGGATCCCGCTGACGACCCGCACGTTGCAAATATCATCCAGGAAGGCATTGTTTCGGCGATCGCGGCGCTTGCCGACCAGCACCAGCACGACGTTCTCGCCAGCGCCACCAGCTACGTGAAGGTCATTGTGGCCGCGAGATCCAGCTCGTCTTCCTCATCCGCATCTGCAATTGCGGGGCCGAGTAAAGCTGATGGTGCTGCTGTTGGTGGCGGTGACATTTGCTCGCTCAACAAGTCGGACAACCAGTCAATTCCGCAAAAAGGAGCGCCGCCAGACTGGGCGAAAGTGAACATTTGCAGCTTCGCGCCGTGGCAGGAAGTCGAGAATCTCATGGAGAGTGTGTCTCGGCAGCATGGCGACAAGGAGACACACGACGACTCGCACTCGGATGGAAGTGACAGTGACACTAAAGACGCAAACGATGCTCAACTGAACAACCGGAAGTCGAGTCCAAGCAAGAGACTCGCGGTGGTGTCGCCAAAGATCGGTGTTCACGTGTCGGTGAAGAATTCGTCGTTCAGCAGCAGCAAAGTGACGACGACGGCAGCTCCGAGGGTCTGCAACGCAGACGTGGTGCTCGGGTCGCTGGAGATTCTCGTGGACCCGAAGATGGACAAAATCAAGGTCAATGTGGACGCCGAGCTTGCATTACGGCGGTCAGCTGCAGGTGGTGGTGGTGGAGTGGATAACGAGCTGCCAAAGCTCCGGCCAGTGACAGCGCCGGACGGTGGCGATGATCTCGCCGCTTTTGATTCGCACGACGGGAAACCCAAGAAGCGATCTTCTTCTACACTGACCCAGGTGCGCCACGACGCCACTGCCTCAAGCCGAGCTTCGATATCAGCTGCCGGCACCAGCCATCACCACTCACTGTCGGTCACCATGTCGCCGGCGTCGAGTCCGTTGAAATCGCCTGCTGTGACGCCCAAGCGACGATCGCGGGCGCTGGAGCCGCTCGCAAATCTGTCTTCGCCTGGCTCGTCGCATTCCTAGTAACATCGTGAGCTTGTACACAAGGGAGCCACCGTAGAGGATCGATAGAGGTTGTTGTCTCACAAGAAAAATCACGTATTGAATACACCCACCTACCACCGCACTCCCTTCTTTCCTTCCTCTATCTTGATCTAGTCTTTTGTTGCTGCTCCTCTTGAACCCTTTCTCACTTGATGAGGAACGACTGCACGCCGCAGAACCAGCGGTCGCACTTGTAGTGTCCTTCGCGCTCGAAGCGCCTCTCGCACTCGTCTTTCGACGGGATCGCCACGGACGGACATGGACCGCGCACTTGGTACGTCACCGGGAACATGTACGCCGGCGTGCCTTCCATCACAAAGCGGTCGAGCGCCTGCACTCTGTTCGTGACCATGTGCAGCTCTCTCACTAACTTCATGCCTGCTTTTCGGATTCGGTCCACCTCGGCGTGGTTCGCAGGGTCCAGTACCCAACGCATGACGGTTTCAGGGTCCGAGCGGTCAAAGCCCACGTAGTGTTCCATCTCGTCCATGTCCAGCGCCTTGAGCAGCGGCGTGACGTCGCGGTTCACGATCAACAGTGCGCCGGTGGACGGGATCTCGAAGATCTTGGCGATCACATATTGAAAGAGTAGCGTCGTTGTGATCCCCGCGCGGTAGGCGCGCAGGTACGATGCAAAGATCTCCGACTGATTGTCTGAAACGTAGTAGCCCGAGTGCTGATACACGTCCATCAAGCCTTTCTGGGATTCCTGGAAAATGCCGAGCCAGTGGCGCAGAGGGTACCAGTTCGCGCCGCGTGCACCAGAGAGGATGATCTTGTTGATCGGGAACTCGTTGAACGAGCCCCTCGTGAAGTCCGGCCCTGAAGAATGCGGCAGCCACATCGTCATGGGCATGTCGCGCGGATTCATCTCGCTTGTGACCGACGCAAAGTATTCGTCCATCTGGTACGTGTACGTGCCTACGAGCACGTCTGCACGCTTGAAGATCTTCTCGCGGAGCTCGATCGGGTTGAACTGGTCGTAGTAGTGCAGGTCATCGTTCCATACCATGATGAGCGTCCCAAGTGCGCGCAGGTCCTGGAAATATTTGCTGTGGTTGAGAAAGTGGGACATCGGGTAGTGGAACGAGTTGAGGCAGAACAGTAGCACACTCGGCGCCTTTTTCGGGTCTTGCTTGTAAAAGAAGCCCACTGGGTCGCTACCCACAAGATCGTCCCACCTGTACACTTCGGTCTTGAGCTCCGTGAACATATGCAGAAAAGACCGCAGCACGTAGCCACTCCAGTCCGCCGTGCAGCCGACGAGGAACTTGCGTCCGTTGGTGCGGCCCTGACGCTCCTTGATCCACGCAGAAACTTCCCGTTGCGTGCTGCCCACGCCTGCTGGGAACAACTTTCCGTTCGGCTTTTGTGTGGCGTCGCGCAGCACCTGCATGTCGATGTCCATCTCGTGGTAGAAGCCCAGCTGCCCGTTGCCCTCTTGATGTGTGACAAAGTATCCTTGGAAGCGCAGTCGGCCAAAAACCTCGAGCATCAGGAACGCGAACACTGCAAACAGCACGAGGATCACTACCACGCCGATGAGCAACCGGGTCTTGGACATGCGCGACAGGTGGGCAAACAGCCGCTTCCCGCGCGCACTGTGGAGCGGCCCACGACCGCAGCACGTGCAGCAGCTCCAGAGTATGCGCTTCAGTTTAGACGACGACAACCCGGTAGCCTCAGCACAAGCGACAGACGAAGAGTAGGGCGCGGGCAGGAGCTGATGGGCCGAGTCCGTCGAGTTCTTGCGCGGCGAGCGGCCGGGCCAGGAAGGAAGCCATTTGTCCGCATTCGATGCGGACGGCAGCGTTGACGTTGATTGCGACCCGCGCTGCGTCCTCCTGGAGGCGCCCGGGCCTAAGAGCGCCTCGCCCGCCGGAGAGAGCGGCGCGCCCTCGAGCGCGTCCACGGCGGCGGACCCTGAGCGGTGGCGCTGCAGCATTGTGTGCGGGCTTGAGCTTGAGCTTGTGCGGCGGAGCGGCAGATTCCGAACTGATCAAAATGATGAAAGTCCCAAAATGCGGATTGACGAAAAATGTCGCACCGCACCTTTCGGATCTCGCCAAAAAATAGGCGGCTGTATCCGGAAAATGGTGGTTTTCCGGATAAATTCAGTTGATGGCATTAAATTAACGATAATGCTCGTTTTACGTCCGTTTTACTGTGCGAACAGCGCAAAAGTGGCGATGACGACGAGCTTGAGATGCGAGTCTGCTTCTCCAAGTTGCTTCGAGCCCTCCGAGGTTAGCAGAGCCGTCGTACCGCATGGACGAACGAAACCAGGCAGAACACAGCTTTGGGCTCGCGGCCGAGTTGAAATATCGACATTTAGAGCAGAGTTCGTGCGCTGAGCATCTCTCAAATGCTCTAAATCCGCCGCTATCATCGCGTGTGATGAAAAATGAGCACCACGGCTCATTTTCTTCTTCGTCATCGCTTAGGCTCTAGGAGTCGATCATCAGCATCCTGCTGGTGTTTGTGAACATTTTTATTCCACTGCCAACTAGAAAACGATCCAGTTTCAAATTTGCAGCATTGTGCATGGCACCACCCACCGCACAAGTCATGTATGGTATTCGGTTAGGTACCTCACCTCGCTCACGAGATCATGATCGGGCGTCATTTAGCTGCTCTCTTCTTCTTCTTCGCCTTTGGCTTCCCTATGACGCAGCACGCGAGCTCTTCGTGCATCAACAACAGCGAGAAAGGTTGGTTGTACATCGTGAACACCAGATAGCAAGCACAGTACTACACGCGAACCAGCGAGGCGATAAAACTGGAAGTATTTCAATCCAACCACACACATATCCAATGAGAACCTACGTGGCGTAGTGACATTCTACTTCTCCACTGCCTTCTACCCCCCAAACGGATGCTGTCACTCTGTCACCTGTCTATCCTTTCAGCACACGGCCCTTGTAGTCGGTCATGTTGCCCTGGAAGCGCGACACCTCCTGCTTGTGCACGACCCAGAGCTCCTCGCACACGCGGTTCACAAAGTGCTGGTCGTGCGACACGATCACCACGCCGCCCTTGAACTCGCGCAGCGCCTCGATCAGCGCGTCAATCGTTTCTACAAGCACGCCAAACACATAGTAGAAGTTGTCAGAACCCCCATAGAAAATAAAACCAGGGATAACAATAACAATGTCATTATCAAAAACGCACCCATATCCAAGTGGTTTGTCGGCTCATCGAGCACGAGCACGTGCGGCAAGCGCCAGGTCATCATCGCGAAGCCGACGCGCGATTTCTGGCCGCCGGAGAGCGTGCGCGTGGGCTTGATCGCGAGCTCGCCCGAGAGATTGAAGCGCCCCAGGTGCGTGCGGAACTCGTCGCTCTCGTGACCAGGGTACACCATCTTCATGTTCTCCACCGCCGACTTGTGCAGGTCGAGCCCGTCGATGTGGTGCTGCGAGAACGTCGAGATGCGCAGCCGCGGGTTTACCGTCACGCTGCCGTGCGTGGCACGCAGCTTGCCGAGCATCACGTTGATGAGCGTCGACTTGCCCGAGCCGTTCACACCGAGGATACCGATGCGGCTCGACATGTCGATGCCCATGTGCACGTCCTTGAACAGGAACGGGCTCTGCTCCGAGTACCGGAACGACACGCCTTCGACCGCAATAATCGGTCGGCCCAGCGGCTCGGGCGGCGGGAACGTCATCTTGAACGCGCGCTCGTCCTCGGGCTCGTCGATGAGCTCGTTGCGCAGGATCTTGTCGAGGGCCTTGACGCGCGACTGCACGAGTGGCGCCTTCTTGGCGTTCGCGCGGAAGCGCTCGATGAAGTCCTGCATGTGCTTGATCTTCATCTGCTGCGCTTCGTACGCCTTGCGCTGTTGGCGCAGGTTCTCCTTCTGCGTCTTCTCGAATGTGTTGTAGTCACCCTTGTAGTAGCTCAGCTTCTGCGACTGCAGGTACACCGTGTCGGTGGTCACGGCATTCAGGAAGTTGCGGTCGTGGGACACCACGATCATCGTCTTCTCATACTTCTCCAGGTAGTGCTCGAGCCAGATGACCGCCTCCAGATCCAAGTGGTTCGTCGGTTCATCGAGCAGCAGTAGGTCGGGCGCCATGAACAGCGCGCCGGCGAGCGCCGTGCGCATGCGCCAACCACCGGAGAGCGCCTTCGCGGGTCCGTCCACCACGTTGTCGGGGAACTGCAGTCCATTGAGAATCGTGCGCGCGCGCGCCTCGGCCGTGTCCGAGTCGATGGCCGAGAGCCGGTCGTAGATCTGCTTGAGGCGCGTCGAGTGGTCCTCGCCCTTGAGCGCGAGCAGCTCCTTCTCCTCCTGCAACAAGATCGTGCGCTCGTAGTCGGTCTCCAGCACCACCTCCAGCACGCTCTTAGTCTCGAGACTGAGCTTGGATGCGGACTCCTGCTCTACGAGCTGGATGCGCACGTGCTTGGGGAACCCTTCGATCTCGTAGTGCGATATGAAGCGCAGCAGCGTGGTCTTGCCAGCGCCGTTCTTGCCGATGAGACCGTAACGATGGCCATGGATGAGCTTGAGCGACGTGTCGCTCAGCAGCGTCTTGCCCTTGAAGTTAATCGTCAGCCGTGGCACGTGGATGTCCTTCTCGCCGTTGTCCGTCGACAGGTCCGGCAGGTACCGCTTGTCCTCCCACTCGCGGTCGAGCTCGGCCTCCATCGCGTCGCGGTCCTCCGTGAGCTTGTCCAGCTTCACCTGCTTGCGCACCTGGCGCTGCGACTGCGTGGACTGCGCGGCTTCCATCTCCACGTTCGTGCGCTGGCGGATGCGGTCAAAGCCCCACATGCGCTCCATGAGCTCCTGGGTCTCGTCCACGCCCGACTCGGCGCGCGCCTGCTCCTCGATGCTCTGCACGCTCTCAAGTTTACGGATCGCGTCCGCGGGGGCCGCGAGCTTGCTATCCGCGCCGCAGAGTCCCGCCTTCGCGAGGCTCTGCGCTAGCTGCTTGCAGAGCGCGTGTGCCTTGGCCTCGTCGTCCGTGAACTCGGAGCTCAGCAGGAACGGCGCCACGCTCTCCTCCAGCAGCGCCGCGAGCGCGTCGGCGTCCGCGGGACGCTCCTCCACCTGCGCCACCACGACGCTGCCCAGGTACTCCAGCAGGTAGTCATCCAGCCCGCGCAGGGTCTGCGCCAGCGCGCGTGCCACCTCCTGCTCCATCTTTCTTCTGTCTCTTCTCGGCTCTTCTTGACTTGGCTCTTGCTGGCGAGAGAGCTTTTTGCTCTTTTGGTGAGCCTTTCTCGTTGCAATTGAAATGATCGATAGGCTGACCTGACCACCCACTTGCGGCAAATATGTTTGACCTCTTCCAGTGCATTAGCCTCTGTGTTCTACCAGAAAATTTTATAGGGGTATATAAACACAGTGTTTTGGTAAGACAACTATTATATAAAGTAGTGAAATATAAACAGGCAAGTTGAAGAAAGACGCGATCTGGGTGGAAAATGGGCAAAACCGTTGCTGCCATTTTCCCATGTCAATCACCAAGACAAAGTTGTTGCCACTTCTCGGTGGCTTTGCCTTCTCCGTGTTACGAATGGAGTCAACGCTCCAACATACAAATATATACAAGGCTTCCTCTCTCCCTACCTTCTCTGTTTGGTCCTATCAAGTGGCTCTCAGGCAACGGAGCATCTCTTTCGTCCCTTATCCTTAGACGACGTAGTTCTTGCCCGCGACCATTTTCTGCTTCTGTGCGACTGGTAGCGCAGGTGCCTTCGCTTGGCTCTTGGCCCACGAGTAGAACATCACGCCCGAGACCACAATCAACGTGGCGATACCGCGACGCGTGTCGAAGCACTGGGACTCCTGGTGACTGCAGTAGAGCACCGAGCTGATCGCGAACACGCACACGGCGCGCAGGCTCTGCATGATCCCCGTGGTCACAGCGCCGCTCGAGCCGAGCATCATGAAGTACGTGAGTCCGTGCGCGAGCTGCGACAGCGTGTACCCGACCAGCGCCGTGAGAATGTTCTGCGGAACATAGAAAACATGATGTGAGCCATTTCTTCACTAAATCACACCAGCAGTGCCGAAAGAGTAGATAGAATAGAACGTACCGAAGTGCTGCCGTTCGCCTCGGCGATGGGCTTCGTCACCAGCTCGTGCCACTCGGGGAGCACAAAGATGCTCTGGTAGACCGCGATGATGGCGACGCACGCGGTGCCGAGTTTTAGACAGAGCTCCTTTGGTTCCGGTCGCTCTGGCAGCTTCAGTGTGTACTCTCCAGTCACGTAGTTGCCTCCGTAGAACGCGGCGCCGATGAGCGTGTTGAAGCAGCCCATCATCACAACGTAGCTGTTGCCTGTTGTTGAATCAAACAGAGGGAATAGCATGGGTTGAGTGAGTATCAAGCGTAGCAACACCTGCCAAACAGATAGGACTGATCTCAAAAGCACTTACGTCCGCCGTTAGACCCGCCAAGCGCGCTAAACGCGAGCCCGAACGTGACCAGCGCGATGCCCATCCACTCCTCTTTCGACACCTGCTTCTTCAGGATAAAGCGCGACATGAGCGCCGACCAGCAGATCACCGACGAGTACACCACTGTGTTACCATACAAACGCATATCAAACACCCGCCACGTTAGTTTTCAAAGACACACGGACAGTAAAAGAAAATGGCTCATTGGGCAGTTCGTACCTTGGTAAAGCCCGCTGCCCGCCATCGAGAGCCCAATGTTGGAAAAAATGCAGCCGGCAAAGTCCAGTACAACCGACACAAAGATGCAGAGCTGCACCTGAGAAAACGAAAAGTAGACCTTCGTGGGCGTCACCTGGATGTCCATAGGCGAAGATGACTCATCATCAGGCGAGTGCTCTGCGCCGCCCTGTCGATGCGTGAGCTCCGTGGTTTCCACCATCATCAGCGGCCTGTTTATTGTTTATAACAGCAGCAACATTCCGAAGGCTAAGCACCACACACAGTAGGTATAAATGGCAACGAAAAATGGATAAGAGCGTACATGGAGGGCGACATGGCGCGGTCGTGTTCCCAGCCATTGCTGTCTGTGACAACCGTCTGTTGCTGGCTCGTGCGCTCAGGCTCGATCGAGTCGTCCTCCTCAAATCCGCCAAAGTCGACGCTCTCAGGGCCGCTGCTGCTTGCGGTCATTGGGGTCCCACTGCTGCTGCTGGGACTACTGGAGAGCGAGTCTCGACTGCTGTTGCTATTGTTGTTGCTGTTGCTGCTCTTCTTCATTGGGATGAGCCCGACGAGCATGATGCCGAGGTAGTTACAGAGCGGCAGCAGCATCGCCTTCTGGTCTGTGGGATGCACAAACAATACGGTTAGCCATCTCATCATACAATGATGATACCAAAGCACACAGACAGTGAGTCGTACCTCCCGCCCCCTGGTAGAAGACGTACTGCGCGGCGCACGTGGAGAAGACGCCCGTGAAGAGGAAGACGCCTTGGATCGCGTACTTGCGCACCGCGGGGCTCTGCAGGAGTGCCTGTGCGGCGGTGGTCATCGTCGTCACCATCGCCAGCGACTCGCGCTTCTTCGGTGTCGTCTCTGCTGCTGCGTCTTGCGTGTGCAGCGTCGCCAGTTGCTGCTCCGTGATGAACGCGTCGTCCTTGTCGTCCATTTTACCTGCAACGCATAACGAGGCAATTTTGGCAAGCAAAAAAACTGAACCACAAGAGGGGTAGGCGAAAATCACCTCTAATTCGCACTTTAGCCTTATGCTAATTCCACTTAGAACTGATTGTTAGCCAATAAAATCCTCTTTCAAGCTCTATAATATCTATGATTGGCTGATTCTAATCCTCTAAATCGCTGTATCGATGCTTCTTTTCCGCATCCAAAACCGTGTCTAATTCGGAGAGAGAGCAAGGAAGGAAGGGAAGAGCGCGGGCGAGGGGGCAGGCGCAACAGCGGTACGAGCGACTCTCTCTATATGTCTGTGCATGTATGTAGGCTAATATATGTGTGTGTGTGTGTCTCTCTCTCTCTGTATGTTCGTAGATTCCTGTGTCTCTGTGCGTGTGATTCTCTCTCTCTCTCGCTGTGTGAAGAAAATAATGAATCGTGGATGCTGCGCGAGAGCATGGGCGGCGAAGGCGTGCAGGTTTCCTCCAACAGCAGCAGCAGCACTTGAAGCAACAGCAGTACTTGAAGCAACAGCAGCAAAACAGTATCAGTATGAGTAGCAGCGGCATGACGTCGTCTTCCAGCGCGACGTCGACGACTTCAGGAGCCGGTGGTCTGTCGTATGTCACCAACATGCACTACAACAACAACAACAACAGCAATGCGCTGTCGCCTTCAAGCACTGCGAGCAGCGGCAGTGGCGACGATGACCAGCAAGGCAACAGTAGGAATAGTATAAGCAGCAACAGCGGCGGCATGGACACTCAGCAACAGCAGTAGCAGTACGCACTGTACCATAACCAGATCATGAACGCCGCGTCCGCGATGAACAGCGGCGCCATGAGGCGAGATAGATAGCACTCTGGCGAGTACTTCGACCCGAATGACTTCCAGTTCTCCGCCAAGTCACTGGACGTGATGCTCTCAGCTTGCCCAGTGCTGACCAGGACGCACGTCCAGATATCAAACGAGAGTCAACGAATCGAGGAAGTGAAGAACGAATTCAATGACGACTTTTTCGTGGCGCTCGCCCAGTACTACCAGCACCTGACCTACCTGGAGGTCAATGAGTATCCACGTAAGAGAAAAGATCGCCCAAACAAGCATCCAGTATGCGTGGGCGACAAAGGGCTGGCTGCGCTGGCGAGTCTCCCACGTCTTTGCATGATCAAAGGCTTGGACGCGCCTCAGGCATCGGCGCAAGGCGTGTTCGACCTGCTGGTGAAGCCTCCACACGCTCGCAACCACCGAGAACTTTCGCTCTCGTTTGGCGAACCAGAAACGCTCGACGGCGGCGCATTCTTCGGGCTTCTAAGTGATCTCCTGGAAAAACTCGCGAGGCTGCCAGTCGACACGCTCCACAGCGAGTACAACTTCGATGCAGCGTTGATGATCGACTACAAGTTCTCAATGAAGAAGCACGATGTTGTGAGAAAGAGACTGGAAGTTTACGTGGAGCAGTTTACGCTCCGGTTTCCACATTGGTCGCTGAGGTTCTCGTCTTCATCGTCATATGGTAAAAAAGGCGTTCCGGCCGATCTGACGGAGTTGCATAGTATGTCGATTGACATGGGGTGTGACAAACGCTGGAGTTCGCTATCGTGAAAGCAGCCAACGACCACCACGCGCTCGTGCACAACCTGAAGCACTTGGTCGCCCGGTAACGTCGATTCGATGACTCGACGGCGATGTGGGGCTCAGCCGCCGAGAAGGCCGACTCTGGGAACTTTGCTTCCGAGCACCAGTTGTTGCAGCAAGAATTTGCAGAAGTCGACCTTGAGATACCACACTTGGTGTTCTGGAACGTGAATGGTGGTGGTTCCTTACTCAGCGATGGCCCACTCAGCAAGCTCTCGATGGGTCATGGATGGAGTTGACGCGGAGTGATCTCGGAGCTCTTGCTTCTGCACGTTGGAGAGGCGAACGTAGTTCGAGTTAGACGACATTGCTGGGTAGTTTGTTGCTTTGTGAAAGAGAGCGTTTGAGCACTCACTCCGCGGTTGCTCCAGATTGGTGGTTACGAGCCTGCGCACAGATTGGTGTTTTGCGAGCGCACAGATGTCAAAATCCACAAAATTTTTGCATTTTGAAGAGTGCAGGTCGTAATCCTTAATTATCTATTTTGAAAGGGTATGTATTTTTAGTGGTGTATCTATTTGAGAGGATTGCCTGTACACATACTGAAAGCAAGAGAGTCCTACCGAACAGGCACAAGTTGAGAACCTTGAACTGGACTGACTCGTGGGCCAATATGTCATGTACGTATTGTATTTTTTTCGGTACTAATGACGAAAGAATCCGTAAATAAGTCATAGTGAAAGCAAGTGGAAAAAAGCGCATAAGTCGTCCCGAATGGCGATTTCAACTGTTTTTGTATTGAAATCGTCCCGAAAAAGCGAATTGTGCGCTCTTGTTTCACTTGCTTTCACTATATCTTATTTACGTTCGTCATCCAAAAATAATTTTTTGAACGAAAAAAGGGCATTTTTGGATGCTTGTCATTTGCAATTGCACCAGCTCCAAACAAGAATATGAGCAGTAATGCGAACCACGCGAACCTGTCGGGCTTGAAGGAAGGTCTATATGTGCATGCACCTATATGTGAGTCATTTGTGCATGAAAGTGCCCTGACTCACTTCCCTTATCTGTATATCGCTTTGCTTGCTTGGTCAGGACCCTCTGCAAATCCCTTCTCCTCTTCCAGTCCTAGACCTGGCTTGGACTGTCGAGTCTCCACAATAATGTCACCACCGTCAGCGTGGTGCCGCCTTCGCGCCAACCGCCATCGCCACGCAAAATGAGCCATCACCACAGCCACCAAGGAAGTGCCTCCTCGGGGCGCTCGATGCTGGCTGATGGCTCCAAGCAGATACAGCAGCAGTTCGGCGTCAGGCTTGACCAGATTTCCGTGCAGTGTACCCATTTTACCTCGGAAGCAATAGATTGCAGTAAAATAGCAAACGTACCACTATGCTTTTGGTATCATCATCACCACTACCACCATAGCTGCGCTGTACATGTGATGTCACTGCTACGCGCTCTACGCAACCGCTCAAGCATAGGTTACTTGCCATGCTTGTCTCTCTTCTTCATGAAGTCCAGTCAGCCATGCCCATTCAATTTACCCATTTGATGGGCGTCCTTCATAAATTGCAAACTGGAATAGAATCTATCCCAGCGAAGTACGATGGCTGTGTAAAATCGACACATTAATCCCTCGTCGCTGCAAGACGCGTGGCGGTGATACCGGCTGTTCACGGTGCTGTTTCCGGTCGTGGTTGCTTGAATGGACACATGACCACGACTTTATCAAGCTGGCGAGCGGCAACGACAGCAATGGATCATTCCCACAGAGGCGATATATTGCAACAGTCATCAGAGTACTCGTAGTGTGTAGTGGGGATAGTATGTTATATAATTAAGGCGGTGTTGTAAAACCAAATCTACCGATGATCAACCAGAGACAGGGACTGGAGCTGTATGAATGAATACCACATCGGCATACTGAAACACTTGTAGCTACTCGCGCACTCGCGTTGTGAGCAGCTCACGGCGTACCCTCCAGGTTACGTCTCGACGATCAAGTGGGTGTATGCCCAGGACCCCGTGGCTGAGATCCTAGTGACGGAAAACGGCTGGTGCGGCAACGACACCTTCGACAACCCGAACCAGCTCTGGTACTTCCAGCCGTATATTAGCGGACAAAGCGATCCCGAAGCCCAAGTTCCCGATCATCGGCTACATTGTGTGGTCATTTATGGACAATTGCGAGTGGGGTTCGTACAACCCTCGCTTCGGACTCTACTACGTCAACTACACGTCCGAGACCGAATCGGTGGGCGAAGTGGCGCCTAACCGACAGTGTTGCCGCGCACGGTCAAGCCCACTGGGAAGTGGTACTTGTAAGTGGCGGAGATCAAGTGCATGGACGAAATTGAGATCAGAGACAATCAAGATTACGACGGTGGCGCCACCTCCGACCCACCATCAGTGTGTAGACACGCAGCTTACCACCGTGCATCCAGCCTGCTAATTAGCCAGACAGATGCAACAACCTGGACCTCCACGTGCAGACTTTACCAGTCTGGAGAAATTCTCAACTCGGCTTCGTTACCTCAGTTTGTGTTTGATACCCCACACACCATTTCCACGTGTTGCTGTCAAAAATACTTTGTTGTTTTACGGATACCTTGCTTGATACTAGAAGGAGGCTTTGAGGTAGGAGGATTGGTTGGTTCCGCTGGCTTTACGAATGCTCCTGGGCTACATACTAAGCTCTCCCAAATTGATACCGGTTAGATTTGCGATTTCAAAGGAGTGAGCATGCAAAGACAACTGAAAGCCTCGGTTGGACCTCGGTCCACAATTTTTCTTCTTCACGATATTTCTATGCCATTATTCCCGATGTGTTTGCCCCCTTCTGTTTGACTCTACAGTTGGAACCTGAAGGTTCCTACCGGATGAAGGTTCACTCTCATCCGGTAGTCTTACTCTGACGATACCCAACTCACATATATTCCAGCGGTACCAAGTTCTACTCCTAGTACATCCACGCGTGAAGTCTCACTGCGTGTTTGCTCCAACCACTCGACAGCAGTTTACTCCTTACTGAGAAGAAACCCCACAAAGTGGAAGCGTGGACCTCCATCCAACAAATTTATTTGCTGAAACAACTGAACGGAAGTTCACTTCAGCCTCCAAGATTTTCCACAATCTCCAAACACTTTTCGCCAACTTTCCATGGTTTCTCAATTGAACCTCTATAGTTTCCAAAGTTGGTCAGTGAAATGAGGAGATTGCGATTTTTGAGCGTTGACAGAATCGTTTCGTTCGAGCCAAGTTCCATTTCCCACCACGAACGCATGATTACATAGGTGTATTCACCCTACCAGATGCCCACGAAGGATGGAAGAAGGATGACTGGACCGATGAGGTGTTGTATATAACGTTGTCGGTCAGTCAGTCTTTGCTTCGATATTATAAATTTTTCCAAGGCTCTCCTGACAGAACAGGCAGTATAACGGGCGAGCTCTTTGCTGAGCAAATCTGAACCGGTAAAATATGGAGAGGAGATAAGAAGAGGATGAATTTTCTTCTTCTTCTATGCGTCCCGCTTGGCGCATGGAACTACAAAACACTTCCCAGTTTGCGGCCTTGGCCGCAAGCGACTCTTCAGCCCCTTCAAGTTCGTCGCAGCTCCCAAGGGTCACCTCTGGTGATCGCCCCCTTCCAGGCTCCAAGATCGCTGCAACATGCGCCGGGAAGTCGCCTACGGGTGCGCATGGAGCTGGTCTCGTGAGCGTGGAACGGGGCACGATTGGCAGCTGCGACGGACCTGGTAGGTTGTGATGGCGTCGACACACGAGCCACATTTCTGAAGCTGGCCGACGACCTCGCTCATCGTCACGCGTCTCGACTCGTCGAGCGCACGCCTCACTTCACCGCGGATGTACACGGCAGAGTGAGCCTTGCAGCATAGCTCATGCCTGGATATTGTAGGTCGGCAACGTACCTAAATATACCTCACTTTCACCATCATCTACATCTCAAGCTGGCCATGCTGGAGTCGTCAGTCTACTGCTGGCGTACGGTGCAGAGATCGATCGATCTGAATCCGACGGAGCAACGGCGCTGATTGTAGCTTGTCTCCAGAACGATATCGAGGTGGCAGAGCTACTACTATCCCGAGGAGCGGCTGTGGACACAATTGGGGCGAATAGCATCACTGTGCTTACCTGCGCGTGCCAAGTAGGCCACGCGGACCTAGTGCAGCTGCTTCTATCGGGCGGAGCAAGACTGGACTTGGCTATCCCTGTGGAGATGTCTCCTCTGCTGCTCGCAAGCGAAAATGGATTTACAGCAGTTGTCCAGATACTGCTTTCCAATGGAGCAACATGTGGCGGTGGAGACATTTCGCTGTTCATGGCTAGTCAAGCTGGCCATGCGGAAATTGTGAAGCAACTACTGCAACACGGAGCGAACGCCGACTTGTCGCTATATGCTGGAATGACTCCACTGTTTGTAGCTTGTCGGGAAGGACACATAGAAGTCGTGAAGACGTTGCTGGCACACGGCGCGACAGTCGACTCGGTGGGACATGACGGAGTGTTAGCACTGACCATCGCTTGCCAACTTGGACGCACTGAAATTGTGCGGCAGCTTGTATCGAATGGAGCGAAGATCCACAACTCGGCTACTCCTGATAGAGTGTCGTCGCTGACCACTATCAGGCTGCAAGATCACAAAGAGGTCAAGGGTTGCGTATCGCTGTTACAAGAGCCGCAAGTCGCCAATCCTGACCCCATGCGAGACTCGCTACTGATTCGTGCAACCGGGAACGGCCATCTGCAGGTCGCCAAGGACCTGATCGCCAACCGTGCGCCGGTCAATGAACGGAACTCCTTGGGAGAATCGCCGTTGAGTGCAGCTACCAGTGAAGGACACTTCAACATAGTGAGCGTGCTCGCCGAAGCTGGTACATCCATTCACACACGCGATGCGAACGGCAACACGCCGC
Organism: Pythium sp. MPC-2022a; assembly: GCA_038050625.1. Lineage (NCBI taxonomy): Eukaryota > Oomycota > Peronosporomycetes > Pythiales > Pythiaceae > Pythium > Pythium sp. MPC-2022a. Next base: position 30,247 of record JALBZB010000053.1, read on the forward strand.
TGATCTATGCTGCTCGTCAGAACCACCTAGAAATTCTGAAGTTGCTCATTGAGAGCGGGTATGCAGCACGTCTCACCTCAACTCTGGAAACGTCGGTGGTTCCGACTACACTCGAGACTCTGGTTGACAAGGTGTCACAGACTTTTGAGTTCGATGCGTTGTGGGAGAGCGTCGCGGTTCGTCTCGTTGGGATCTACGCTCACATCGAGTCGCACACGCATTTGTCTGAGAACTCATATCGTCGGTACATTATGGTGGTTGTCCTGCTCATCCAACTCATCGCTAAGTGTGAGGCGAGCAGCATCTTCGCTCGTCTCGTGGCGATCCGAAGTATCGTGGGCACCATGGAGGATCTCCATATCGAGATAGATTTCATGCTTCGAACTACTGAGCTGGCAGCGCTTGAGATCGCTGACAGCGATTGGCGTGAGCCGTGGGCAAGCGAAGTAGAAGGCTTGCTGAAGGCTTTTACGAGCGAGCTGAGTGATGACGAGGATGCTTTGCGTCTCCACTGTTTGACGAATACTCTGGACCAAGTCGAAGAAGCGATATCGCTCCTCCAGAACGAGCTCCGTGTCCACGGAGACAAGTGCAGCTCAGCGCATCTCAACCTATTGGAGTTCGCCCTCCGTAACATTCAACGCCTATTTCCAAGCGCCAGTGTCGCAGAGCTACTTTCCGAGTGGTTTCTTCCAGCCCATGAGTTGGATTGCAGCCTGAGCAACTTCTTGCAGAGCACGAACTCGCATGCTTTGGTCCGCAGCAAATGACTAAGCTCCAATGTGGTTCTCCGCATCGCCCAGGTACCGATCAGCAACTTTACGCGCGAGCTCAGCGACTGGTCCTCGCTGAGGCACCCGAACGTGATCAAGTTCTACGGGGTCACGCACCTTCGTCCGTTCTGCTTTGTTGTGTTTGAAAACATCGCGAGCTCAAGCCTGCGACACTACTTGTCGCTTGACGGTAACAGTCATTTGCTGTGGCAAAAGCTTCACGAAGTCGCGCTTGGTCTCAAGTGCCTCCACGAACGGGGGATCGTACTCGGTGACCTGCAATGCGATATGATCTGGATTGGTTCGGACGGTCTGGCGAAGATCACGGGAGTCGGACTGCCCAGGGAGCCTGGACACGAACTACAGAGCGTCTGTGCGATGGCGCCCGAGTGCGTGGGCGCGCTTGGAAAGAAGCCCACCCCAGCATCCGATGTGCACTCGCTAAGCATCTGCATGGTCGAAGCATTGGTTGGCGACGATCCGTGGAATAAGAAGCGCATTGGGGAGGTTGCGTACGCCATAAACCTGGTAGCCGGCGTGCGGTATTTAAGCGACTGGGAGTACCTCAGCAGATTCTCCTTGAGCAGATGCGGCTGTTCGATCCGTCAAAGCGAATGAACCTCGCAAATATGGTCGAGACCCTACAAACGTTCGCGGAGCAGGAGAAACGCGGTGCGACGTCAGCAAGAAACTCCTCCTCAAGAACCGATCCAATGAAAGTTAACGGCTCGATAGACTTGGAAGGCTACTTGTTTCCAAAACTTGAGCGTTCGATGATTGGGTGTTTTCTGGAAAGGCTGAAGAGCAAGTGCGAGTGCTGCCAGGACGTACAGTGTCGCGTCTCCGCTCAATACATCTACGAGCAGCTTGCCGTCGTGTACGCGACTCTCCTCCAAGCGCACAAACATCCGCGGACGCCAGTGGCCACGCGATTTTGCGAGGTACTCTTAAAGTTCAACCATTTTGTGAAGTCACCGACCAACCCGGAAGCGGTGTTGCAGCAAGCGAAAAGCCAGTGTGTGGCGCTTGACTACAACGTGCTGCACCGAGAAATTGACGACGTGCTGGTGCTGCTCTCATCCGCAGATCTTGCTGGATCGGTCCACGATTGGAAACGCCAAATGCCACGCTTGCCCGAAGATGCTCGGAATCGTGTCGGACCTGATGAAGATGCACAAGAACCTTCTAAGAAGAGCGGACCAGTGCAATTCATTGACAACAAATCCGAGAGCGTGAGTCAGAGGTTCACGCAGCTCGACGTCGACTTGGAAAGTGATGGTTTACGAAACCATCCCTGGTTCATCCCGATCAACCAACTGTTGTACAGTCGGGAGCATCACATCGGAGAAGGTACATTCGGTGCAGTGTACAAGGCGATGTGGCTCCGAACTCCGGTCGTGGTCAAGTTCATAGACTACCAAGAAGATGGCGACGAGTACGTCCGGCGGCTCTTCTCACACGAGCTGCGCGTCTGGTTCCCTCTCAACCACCCGCACGTGATCGAGCTCTTTGGCGCATGCCACCTCGGGAAACGCTTCTTCGTTAGTGAGTTTGCGACAAAAGGAGCGCTCGGCTCGTACCTCAAACGAAGCGAGAACCAGCACAAGAAGTGGTAGAAGCTGCACGAAGTCGCGTTGGGGCTGCAATACCTGCACGAGCAAAACGTCATGCACAACGACCTTAAGTGCGACAACTTTCTGGTTACTGCAGACGAGAAGGCAAAGATCACCGACTTTGGCCTCAGCTGTATCCCGAAAGTCACCGAGCTGAAGGTCGCCGTGAAACACCAGGGCGCGATGTTCTGGAAGTTGCTCGAGTACCTGCGCGGCGAGGAGTCGACATTGGCCTCCGATATCTACTCATTTGGGATGTGCATCTTGGAAGTCATGACGGGGAAAGCACCGTGGGGGAACACGATAGCGGCAGCGGTTCGTTATCAGGTGAAGAAAGGCTTGCCGCCTGTGCGTCCGGAAGTGTTGAGCAACGACAACCATTGGAACCTGGTCGAGATGATGTGTGCCTTTCAGCAGACGCATCGGTTGAAGATCGTGACGGTAGTGGAGAAACTGCACGAATTTGTTGAACAAGAAAGAGCGATGAAAGTAAAACCGACAGAGTGTCATCCAGTAGCCCCGTAAGTAGATGCTGTAGATGCTATGAGCAAGATCGTTAATATACAGATGCATATGATGAACTGGGGATTGAGAATGTACGTCGCTTCACAGGTCAAGCAGCTAACTCCGCCCACCAAGCCTTTGATGTCAGAGCTCGGCAGCAACTATTGAAGCCCCGAGCTGCGTGTATATAGAGTTTGATGCTACAGCAAAACTCACGCTTTTACCGGCAGCACCACTGCATACTGGGTTGTGCATAGGGACTGGTCGGGGTACAGACCACCGATGGCTTTCGAAACTTCGTCGGCATCTTGCGACAGTAGCACGTTGCGGCCCACGGCTAGGTGCGGTAGGATGAAGTCGTTGAAGAACGGAACCGCGCGCACTCTCCACACACGTTTCGGTCATCGGTGCGTCGCTGTTCCTGATCTATTGGTGCTGTTGTTAGAGGTAGTGTGTATGCAGCCGCTGTCTGAGTGAACCTGTTTTGCTGGCGTGTGATGCGCGATGGCTTCTTCAGGCTTGCACTGGAAGACCAATGAGATCCGCCTGCGCCAGGCGTTGGAGCAGTATGGTACACTAGAGGAAGCCAGCAGCAACAACATTGCTGATCGACCTGAACAGCGCAACTCTCAGTGAGCTGAAGCTGCTGCCGAGCGTCAGCCGCGCGCGACTGTGGAGGTGATCGTGCTTTCGCGGCCGCTCATGCGCTTGGAGCAGCTCCTCAAGTCTAAAGAGCACCTAAGAGCAGCAGTTGCAGGATGTTGGTAAGATGCGGATTGTGCTGTGCTGGGTGACTTCAATCTCACCCCGCTCGAGCTCGCCACCAATAGCAGCATCAACTTGTGGACCATGGCGCCAATGGCGGTTATTTCGTGTTTCCGGCTTCTTTCAAGCGCATTCGCATCTCAGTTCCAAAATGGCATTTTCAAAAATGCCTCTGCCTCGCGGCTGCGAAGCGCTTTCAAACCCGACCAGCACGCAAGAAGCATTTTGCCTCGCTGTCCTGTGTCTCTTCATAGAGCGAGCGAGACAAAAGCAAAATCCCTATTGATATACGAAGCACAAGAGCGAAAAAATATCTTCTTCAATCGCACTATGAGAATGGAAAGTGGCATTTCGAATGAGCTGCTCATGTGCAAACTCCACCAGTGCACTCGGAAAACGTTCAAGTTCATGCACAGCGCAGCAGCCTACAGTATGACGTGCTCTCTCTCAGCACTTGGCTCAAGAGCACTGACTTGGTGGTGTTGTTTTGTGTGTGTGTTTTGTTTGTTTGTATTTGCAATAGGTTAGCTACATCATTTTTGTTTCTTCTGCATCACTTGGACAACGTCACATCATACGCACATACTGGTAGAAACCCCCTTGCTGCAGTGTTGTTTGCTTTTTTGTCAGCTGTCGGTCCGCTTGAGCTCTTGCGTTGCTTTGCTCGCAACAGAAGAACAGACGGCTTGGGCATGCGCTTAGTGGGCTGGCGCATCGAGGATCGCCTCTAGCAAGGCGCGGTAGTCGCCGCTGGTCTCGCCGTGGATGCGATCCTTGAGCTCCTTGCCGTACGTCTTCTTGTACGCCTCCTTAATCTGCGGGAGTACAATGTGGTATCGCACGACGGCCGAGCTCAGGCCCTCCTCGTCTGTACCAAAGCCCTTCATGGTGCTCTCAAAGTACTCAGCGAGCAGCTCAAGCGGCTCGAGCACCTGGCGCACCGCGAACAGGAGCGCCTTCTCGGCGTCGCCCGTGAACTCCTTCTCCACCGCCTTGATGACGGTGTAGTTGTACTTCTTGGCGTAGATCGCGTTCACGTTGCGCAGGTGCTCTGGTGGCGACGTCACAATGATCTTGATGAACGCCTCCTCGTCCGTGCCGAACTTGCCCTGGCCCGCGGCGTAGAGTGCGTCGGCGTCTTCCTCGGCCTTGGCGGCGGTGTGGAACGACGCATTGAAATCCACGAGCGCACCCTGGAGCGACGCGAGCACGACCTTCTTGAAGTCGCCGCCCAATTCGCTGTTCAAGCGCACCGAGAGGTCCTCGTTGTAGACGTCGAAGTACGTCTTCTTGAGGATGTTGATCTCCGTGTTGGTGCGGCCGACCACGATCGGGTAGATGTACTTCTCGGTGGTGCCGGCGCCGGCCGTGGCGAGGTGCAGCAGCTCAGCCTCCGCCTCTGGGAGCGGCGACGAGATGAGCGAGAGCAGCTTGCCGTAGTGGCCCGAGGTCTCGCTGTTCACGAGCGCTTTGAGGCTCGTGCCGAAGAGCTGCTTGTAGCGCTCGCCGATGAGCGAGCGCTGGTCCGGCGACTTGTTGCCGAGCACCTGCGTGAGCAGGTTCTCGTTCGTGCCGATGCCCGCGGTGGCCTCGTTGATCTGCTGCGCGGCGGCGTCGATCTCTGGCGGGAACGAGTTCTGGACGCCCTTGTACACGTTGTGCGCCGATGGAGGGTAGAGGTTCAGCATGGTGGATAGAGATAGAGGGGGGAAGGGAAGGGGGGGCTTTCGAAGACTTGGACTGCGCGGGGGCGAGCGGATTCGAAAATGCTTCTCTCTCTCTCACTCTTGCACCGCACGCGCGCTTGATTGAGCTTTTCGCTGGCGTGCTGCAAGCAGCAGCAAGGACAGACGTGGGTGGGTGCACTCACCCCCTCTAACTCTAAAAAAACAGCTCCCCATCTTCCTCATTGCACTTCAAATTGACAGGCGAACCCGTCGGGTGCAGACCCGGACCACGGGCTTTGATAATATAATCATTTGTATGTGAAGATACGATATGGGCCAGGTTTCAGATAGGTTTTGTAAAACCCACGATTCATGGGCTGGCCCGCAACAGCTCATTTGAAACTATATCCTTTGATAAATAATGTGTTCTGTAATTTTATGAGGAGCAGATTCAGATGGATGCTCCTTTGAGGCGTAAATCAGTTGCTGTATAAATGCATACCCTTTGATTTGGAATGAGACAATCAATAGTGGGATTTTGCTACTGTGTTCTCGAACCAGCCAAGCGTGGATTTTTGCACCTGACGTGGCGAAAAAAAGGATATTTTCTGCATATCAGGTACGCATACCAGAGTAAATTTATTGTTTAGTGAAGAGGTCAATTTCATACAAATTTTAACCTTGCCGCTATTAAAGAAGGTGCACGTTATGTATAACGGCAAACAAAAGCGCGGGACATGCGCTTTACGTACTTTTATGTACCGTAAAGTACCATCACTCCTCCTCCCAAAAGTGTATCTTTTTCTTTTTTGAATGAACATGTGGGCATGTCACGTGCGATTGGGGAAAATGGATTCTCCCAATTGCGACGAGCTGCGTCCACGCGTCACCCACAAAAAGCGCAAGACGCTCTCCACGCACTTTTGCATAAGGCGTGCGTGGGTGCCCTTGTGCGAGGTGCTCTCACGTGGGTTGTTTTCATTCGCGAAACAGAAGAGCAGAGAGAAGAGTGCAGAGAAGGAAGCCAATGTTGTGGTGGAGACACTACTTTCATGGACTGAGTTCACTCGGAAGCCTATCCTGCTGTGCTGGTTGCAGATGTGTTGAGCTGCGCTCATTGTGCACGCAGGTGCGTGTACTTTGTTGTTTCTTTGCTTTTTTGTATCATCTCCCGTGTACTGCGCTTGAGCGTACAGGACGTTGCGCGTGCAGTGGCAAGTTCGTTTCAGATTGAGGAGCTCCACTCGACTGACTACACGTACCGAACAAACTTGCGCTCAAGTCTTCGCTTAGCCATTCGATTCGCTCCGCCTCTTTTCTCGGCGCGTTTCAGTTGAGTTGCTGCCATGAAAGCAATGCAGTGCCCCGCCACCGCTGAGAGGAGAACGAAGGTGGAGTGTGGTGGCTGTGCGAAAACCTTTAACGCTCACGAACCCCCTGACCAAAGCGCGCTGTTGCGTACGAATATCGCGCCAGGACACACTCGTGTCAGATGAGTATGTTTTCCCAGTTTGTCTACTTTGCCAGAGTCATGGCGTCGATGTAAAACTTTTTTGAGCGATTGAGCTGTGCCAGCACGGAGCGGCAGTTATAAGAGCCTGCAATCCTTCACAGAGGAGCCCTTGAGTTCCCTGCTTGTTCACGCATCTAGGTCAAGTGTGAAGGTACTCACCACGCTTTGAACATCACGACTCGCAGCACCGCTGCAGTACTTCCTGAGTGGGTCTTTGCAGCAGTGGAACTGAGATTTTGAAGACGAGTTTACGCTTGATTGCATTGCCACAGACAGAAGCAAAAATGTAGCCATTTTCAAGGTGTGCGGCACAACTTCAATCAAAGTTGGCTCGGCTCGGCTCGTCTTGCTTCAACTCTACTAAACCCATCAAACAGCATGCATACTTTAGAATAAGAATATAGGTTGTTTAGCCTATATTCTTTTATACATTCTTTTTACCCAATTGCATGCAACCAATTTTGAACTGTCAAGGCGCCAACAAACAACCAAGCGCAACATGCCGCTCCAGGTGCTCACGCGGGAGCTCGTGGAGGAGATCGCGCGCCAGTACCCGACGCTGCAGAGCCTCAATTTGTCCAAGAACGCGCTGCGGGACGTGCAGCACCTGGTACTGCTGCCGCGTCTGCTGCGCGTGGACCTCAGCGACAACCGCCTGCGCGCGTTTCCGACGCCGGAAGCGCTTGGTGAATGCTGTTCGCGTCTCGAGTTCCTCGACCTGAGCGCGAACGCCATGTGAGTACAAGCGCGTATAGTGTCGTGTTCTATTGTTCTATCACTGTGTGACAGAGACGGGCACTTATTGGGCTAAATACTGCATGGTTTTCATTGTGCTGTTAGAGAATCGCTACTGCATGCAGACGCTTGCGTGAACCTGCGCGCGCTGGATCTTGGCGATAACCGCATTGAGCTCTTCAGCGAGCTCCGGTTTCTGCAGTCGCTAGGGCACCTTGAGGTGCTAACGCTGCAGGTGTGACCTCAACATATATTGATTTAGTTTTTGAGAGGCAACACGTGTGAGCCTAATCGTGTTGTGGATCGCGATTTTTCGCTTGTTGGTGCATCGCAAATGTGTATGGATATCTTCCAGGGTAACCCCATCGCTCAGCACGCAACATACCGTCGAGAAGTGCTCTCTATGCTTCCGCAGCTGAAGAGCCTAGACGACAAGGAAGTCACGCCAGCAGAGCGGCTCTATCTGCGATTGCAGCGCAAGACCGACCTTCAGGGCTCACCAGTCGCCCTGTCGTCAGCGGTACCTCCACCGATCCAGACCCAGCCAATCTCTCCAGCTGTGCCGATTCGACCAGAGCCGGTGATGAACAACAAGTTGCACCTGGCCATGACAGATGCAGCTGTCTCGCCTGTCTCCAACTCGCTGTTGCTGACGCCCGATAACATTGAGCGCCAGCGCCACCAACAGACTACAGCCTCACACCGTCCTCACTCTCCAAACAGCAAACATGAAGCAAACATGGGTATGTACAGCCAAGAATCATTCCGAGTGCAGTCGCTTCACGTCGATATCGCTGCTGGCGCCATGACCCCGACCAGATCTCGACACTCTGGAACGCGTGATGGACCAGGTAACTTCAAGCAACTGCAGGTTTCGGTCGGTGAAAATACATCAGCTACAGCAGCAACTGGAGACCAGAGTCGACTCCTGCAAAATCGCGTCACAGCGCTCGAGTCCATACTCTCGATCCAGGACAAGGTGATTCAGCGGGGGCTAGTGGAAGTCGGTCAAGCCCAAGCCAGTGGGGATCCTGATGTCGAAGAAAATACTGGTGCAGTCGTCGAAAACGCGGCGCACCTCTACGCTCAGCTGTTGTCAACGTGGAGAGAAAAAGCAGTCTCGCTGATGGTTCAGATGAAGAGCATGGATCTCACGCGAAACGACGACAGCCGTAGATTGCAACACCAGGTTGACGAGATGAACACCGCCAGAGTGCAGCTTGAACAGGAGCGTGAGCTCTGGAAACAGAAGCACGCGGATGCAGAGGCTCAGCGCGACTTGGAGCGCGTGCGCTCTCAGGAATCTCGAACACAGTGCTCTGTTGCAGAGATAAAGGCGGTTAGTGCGGTGCGCACGCTCTCAGCTGAGCGCGAGAAGCTCCAGCAAGTCGCTGCGGCGGTTGCTTTCTTTAGTGCGGTACGTTCTGTCATTCGACTAAAATGTTGTTGAAGTCGAGTTTCTAACTGTTCTCACACACTCTGGTACCTGATTTCTTCAACAGAGAGATGGCTTAATGGTGGGCAACATGGAGAACCTCTATGCCGTTGCTCGGAGGCTGGAGGCGTTTGAGCGGCGTCTTCACTACTTGGGTGAACGCATCAAAACCGCTGCCAGTCTCGTCGCTCACCGCGAAGCCCGGTTGCGCAACAGTGAGGCTGCGATCGATGCGGAGCGTCGGATCTGGAATCACCGGTTCGAGCAGATGAAGGAGAAGCGTTCGCTCGGAGAAACGCAGTCAAGCAACTTTGGATTGTCAGTCGGTGAAGAAAAGTCAAGACTGAAGAGGACTGGAAACGGTGCTCGCAGCAGATTCCTTCGCCCAGTGACTGAGGTAGCGTTTCGAGAGCTTTTCCATCGTCTTGATCCGTACGACACGGGCCTCGTGCGAGCACAGGCGCTTCTGGACACACTTCGTGTTGACGTCAGCGTGTTGAACGCAGTTGGTGGTCAAGAAAAACATGGCAAACTGGTCGCGCATATCGAAAAAGCGATTCGTCAGCGATCGGTCTACGGGACAGTCGGCGGAAACCTCACATGGGGAGAGCTCCTGCTGTTTTTCATGCCAAAGAGCACTGATGAAGCTGAGGATCTGCACTGGAACGGTGATGGGAAGGATGATCTCTCCAGTGTGATGGTGGCCACGAACGTTGATGGTGATGATGCTACTCTACCATCCCCATTCGAGCCGGATACGAAAGCGACAAGCGCAAAGGTTGTCATGAACTTCAGCCAGCGTCGACTTGAAAAGAGGATCCTGGACAGCATGACGCGTGAAGAGCTTGTCAAACAAGTGCTTTATCTGCAAGAGGATCGCAATCAGCTAGCGAAGCGAGTGCTGGAGGATGCGCGAGAACTGAGACGACGAGCGATCAGCATCCGAAACGAGTGGAAGGGGAAAGCAGAGCAGCTCGTGGAAAAGAATGAAGAACTTCAGGTGGCGTTCATGTGCAAAATCAGGTAAAGCTCAACTGCGCTCACCACTAACCATCACTTGTGTGCTTTTAGCGAGGGCTCAGCAAGCAACAGCACGTTACGCAGCGCTTAACGTCGGAGCTCGAGCAGGCGGAACGCAACCACGGCGAAGCGACCCATCAGCTGGAGAGCTTTCGACGTGAGTTGCTCGTGAAAGAATCTGAGTTCACTCGAAGAAAGGTGTGGATGTGTCTGCTTTCTGGCAAAGTAGCGGGTTTATATTCTGAGGCTGAGCAACTATGTTTTCCTAAATCTCCCCCTCTTTTTGCTCTAAAGGAACAACTGGAGGCACAGCACAGTGAGAGTTTGCTCCGCGAGCAGGAGATCTGGCAGAAGGAGCTACAGGACGTGAACTTCAGCCACTCGCTGCTGAAGACCGAGAACCAAAAGCAAGAGCTGCATATTCGACAACTGGAGAGAGAACTGACGAAGAGAAACGATGCGCTGGTGGCGAATGAGACCCAGAAAGTCGCGCACTTGGAAGACAAACTCCACAAACGGTGAGATTGTGATTTGCTTCCCGATGTGTACTAGCGATAACGAGAGCGAGAGTAACTCATTTTGTTTTGTTTTTATCTCTAGGGACGCTGAGATCGCAAAGCTGCGGCGTGAACGGAACACGATCTTGGGCACTCTACGGGAAAATGTGAGTACTGTCGACAAATTTCGCTTTGTCCGGTTCATATTACAAACTCGCTGACACAATTTCTGTTTAACTGTCATCAATCTAGGAGCGAAAGCTTGCTCTGCAACGAGCAGTTGTCACTGAATCTGTGGTCACTCAAACTGAACAAGACGCTGCACCTTCAAACCAGAAGCCGGATGTGAGATCAGTGGGATGTCAGACAACCACCACGTCCATCGGTCGATCCCAGAAACAGCTCGTGCAGTCAAGCGACCTGCGAATGAGCATCGATGAGATCGCAGAGCCTCGCAATGCACGTGCACATCATCATGGGAGCGAAAAGCCCGCGGAGCAGCTCACGCAAAAAGAAATCAGTCGACGCTTGAGTCAGCTGCAGTCTCTGACGGAGGATTTACTGGATGACTGAGAAGACTGGGGGTGTCTTTATCTTTCAGTCATGCGGTACAAACTTCCGCTATCTGACGAGATGGAAAGGAAGTCGCTGGACACGACAAGCACGTATGCTGACCACTGTGTGTCGTTAGCTCGCCTGGTAAGCACTGGATGCAGTGGTCGCGCTGGTAATTGGACGTCTGGCCGAGCGGGCAGCGCTCGCACGTCGAGGATCTAGCAGTTTGCAAATAGAAGATACAGTATACACGGTAAGAGAACGAAAACTATCACACGAAAAGACAAGTGCTGACAAGAAAGAGAACGACCGACTGACGTACGCTTCAAGCCGCGAGATCGTGCCGGGCGGGCAAATTTGGCAGTCGCTTGCTTGAGGCAATGAGAAAGCGCCGACTGGACAGCTCGTTCGCTTGCCATTGCGGCACGCAAACCCCGCGGGGCAGACTTCGCATGTGAACGACGGTGACGCGTACGTTCCCGGATTGCACAGTCGCGCGAGACCGTCGATGCAGATCCATCCGTCTCGACACGTTTCGCACGAAGACGACTTGCCGAACGAGAACGAGCCGTCGAGGCACCGTCGCTTTATCCCAGCAGCGCAATACGAGCCAGCAGGGCAGCGCACGCACTCATCATCTGTCGTGGTGTTGTTTCCGGCGTTGAGGACATCGTTGAAGAAACCACGTGGGCATTTGCAGGCGAACTCGGGGTCTGGCAGCAAGCCAAGAGTCGTCCACTCGATGACGACCCCAGGCGTGGATGTGTTGCAGTCCAACATGATCTCCACATTGTCCAAATCCCACGGAACCACACGCTCTAGCCAACCGTATCGCCACTCTCCCTGTGAAATCGAACTGCTGCTGCTGTTGAAGGTAATTGCCGCTTCCACCGTCGTGTTTTGAGTGATCATCGCGACTTTTTGCTGGCAGCGTGTCCATTGTCCGTCGCTTAGGTTGGAGCTTCTCATGTATCCGCGCAGCACGAGTGCCAGTCCAGCGCTAAAATCCGATCCAGCGAGCATTTGAGTCATTGTGAGTCGTGTGCTTTGCGGATCTCTCAGCGTCAAAACAGTGCTGGTAGCAGTACGAAGCAGCGACGAGTCTTCATAAAGCTGCATCCCAAGGGTTGAAGACAAAGTGTTCCATTGCCTTTTTACTTCAGCGAGCGATGACAGAGTCCAGGAGTCCATCCACCCGCTAAAAATCTGAGGATCTGGTGGTGGAGAGATGACCGGCGGGAAACACGCGTGGCTCGGCTCGTCAACCCGCACTCTCAATCGAAGCAAACCTGGAATGCCCAGCAGAATCCCAGGTGATAGATCACTCGAATAGCTACTGAACGTGGGGATAGAGTTCAGCACAAGTTTCAGAACCGGCAAACTCCCTGCTCCTGATGCGAGTGACTGGATTTGAGCGCTGGCGGTGAGAGAATACGTATCGTTCAGCACATCGACTCTGGTGGGAAGCGATGCGTCCTTGGCTTGATGAGCTTCCAGGACCTTGGATGGCAAAATCACCACACCGGTATCGTAGATGACCCTCTGCATGAGGTCTGAGATTCCTGTGAGCTCAATCGTGTTGCTCCCATAAGAAAGTAGCGATGCTACTGGCGGCTGGATGAAGAAAGTGTACGCACTTTGCGACCTTGCCGCGCTTTGGAATGCCAGAGCTGCTAAACTTGGATTTGAGGATGAGAGGCTGAGCTGGTTGGAGTCAAATACCCAGAGGAACCTTCGTCCAACCGCTGGCCAAACGCCGCTCGCATTGCTTGTCAAGCCTGTGGTCATCCACTCCCACGACAGAGTCTTCTGCTGGGAAGTGCTTGAATTGAGCAACTGCTCAGCGGCGCTAAATAAATCTCGGAACTCCGGATAGAACTTTGCTGAAGGTGGTGCGGCGACAGAGCTACTGGTATTCCCAATGAGCAACCCCATTTGAATACCGTTGGGTTCTAGCTGGTAGTACGTTTGCAGCTTTGCTACCAGCGCTGGAAGTAGCCGGACAATCGAAGATGCCGAGTTGCGGTCAATCGCGATCAGAATGCTCATTCGCTGGTTCTGCAGGAGTAATCCCGCAGCTGCTGCTGTTGTTGGTGAAAGCGTGACTTGAGAAGCCACCACCCGATCCAGCGTCACATTGGATGTCAGCTCTACGCTGGAGTAGTCTGCTGAGTAGTTTGCGGAGATCAATCTTCCGGCCGTCCCACCACCAATTCCATTCATGTCGTCTACGTACACCGTGCTTGATTGGTCAGGCTCGACGGACACAGCGCTCGGAGATGACGGAGTCGTCATATCCTGAAGCCTCAGCGTGAAGAAACGGCAGCCAGTGCGTGGAGCAAGTGACGACAGCGCAATTTTGATTGTCTGAGTGCGCACACCGATGCCAAATGTCACTGTAACTGGAAACCCAGAAGGTGAGGTTGATGATGTCGAGAAATTACTGGACGACCAAATCACGCGAGCGCTCAAGGCTGAGTCACTTCTGCCCGAGCGAGCGACGAGAACCGAGACCTCTACCTCGTTCTTCGTGATCGGAAACTCCACCAACATAAGATTATGTGCCTTTGGGAAGTACAAAACAGCTGGAGACGAGCTCGTCGTGGCTTCCGACGCTGGTGCACCGCAATCTGCTGAAGTCCAACCGTCATTGCATGCACAACCTCCGTAGATGCACTGTCCGTTTCCTGAGCACATGAGCCCATTGCGACCAACTTTGCACCCGATGAGCTGCTGCTCCGTAAGCCCACATGCGATGTAGTTCTTCCAGCCGGTTAGTGAGAACGCACCATCAACACACGCAGTACAACGCGTGCTTCCAAGATCGCTGGTGTACGTCATTGCTGGACATTTCAGACAATCTCCAAATGCTCGCGAGGCGTCCAAGATGCTTGATGTGTAGCTGCCAGGAGCGCATTGCGAGCAGAATCCAGTTGAAGAAGCGAACGTCCCAGGAGCACACGAGCGGCACTGGGAGCCGTCGAGATAGTACCCAGCCTGGCAGAGTACACACTCCACGAGTGTTTTCGCTCCTGCGGCTAGTGTGATGGATCCATCGGGGCATTTCGTACACTGCGTGGCTCCGGAACCAGGTGTGTAGTATCCAATTGGGCAGAACTGACAGGCACCACTTGTACCCGCAGAGGAGAAAGAGCCGCTGGGGCACGCCTGGCAGGTGGAGTTGACGAAAGATGAACCCGGCGGACAAAAAGTGCAGCGTGCTTGGCCAGTGGCTGTCGTGAATGAGAATGGCAGACACGGCTGGCATCCAGTGCTCGTCAGTGTGCTGATGACGTTGCTGAACGTGTTGAGCGGACACGGAAGACACGCATCAGCCCCACTGTTGCTGTAGAACCCCTTGGGACACGCGAAGCATGATGGAGATCCATCGTTCGGGTTGTACGAGCCGGCTGCACAGCTCTGACACGTTGGCGCGCCAGTAACGCTCCACTGACCTGGTTTGCAGAGCGTGCAGGTTCCCGCACTCGCGTTAGAGTAGGAGCCAGGAAGGCAAGTGGAGCAAGCAGTCGACCCGGGTGACGAAGCGAAAGTACCAGCTGCGCAGGCGAGACACGATGTGAGCGACGAGGCGCCAAGTGCACTGGACGCTGTCCCCACTGGGCACTGCGTGCACGGTGCGTCGCTGGTCTTGCCAACAATGGTGCTGAACGTCCCCGCGGGACACTTTATGCACTCTGCCGAGCCGAGCGACGAGAACGTGCCTTGCGCACACTGAAGGCAGTTGCGCGTGCCACTTTGGAGAAACAGACCAGCGGGGCACGGGATGCAGACGTACTTGCCCGTCGCCTCACACAGCGTGATGCGATAGCCAGTCGCGCAGTACGGCGCCGCGTAGAGTGTGCTCTCGATACGCTTCTGGACGACAGCGTACCGGTCTTTCCCACCAAAGAGGAACAGCTTGGAACTCAAAGGGAAGAACGTGAGCGAGTGGCCACGGCGTGGTGGCGTGTAGTCGTCGTCAAAGCTCAGGCGGACCCACTGGGTCGCGTTCACGTTGAGCTCCCACGTGTCTCTCAGAAAGTCGTTTGGGAACGTGTACGAGCCACCGGAGAGCGCGAGTTTGCCTTCGTCCACGAACGTGACTGCTGCGCCATAACGCGCACCAGGCGTGGTGCCAAGAGGCACAAGTAGCTCCCAGATGTGGACCTGCTTCTCGACGATTACAGCAGCAGTCGACGAAGAATTGGTAACAGGGGGACATAGGCGCCAGAGCTCGCTGAAGATGAGTCCTTGCCGAGTGTCCTTGCCTCCGTAGACAAGCAAACAGACGATCTTTGTTGACGAGAAGAGCTTGGAGACCACCATCGCCGAGTGGTACGCGCGAGCAGAAGGCACACCGGTTGTCGGAGATGCTGCCGTCGCTGGCAGCATTCGCCAGGTCACTTCGGGACTGCGATCAGTGCATCTGCCACCAGTAGGTGAGGATTTCGCGATGAATGCCATGTGCAGTCCGTCGAGCTCGACGTAGGAGTCCGAGATGCCGCCAAACACGATCGCTCCGATCACACTCGAGTTCTCAAAGATCTGGGTGAACGAATGGCCAACACGCGGCACAGGCGTCGCTTGGACAGTGACCGAATCGCTTGGAGCTACCAGTTGGTCCCAGGACGCAGTGGCCGAGCTGGCGTCGACGCACAAGCGCCACGTGTCATTGAGAAACTCCTTGTTCTGGCCACCAAAGAGGTAGACGACGTTGCTGTTGCTGATGAATGACGCGTGGTCGGATCGACTCGCTGGAGACGTGAACGAGTCGTCGACGATCTGCTTGGACGAGCTTGCTGGTTGCACTGAGAGCGACGAGAGGATGGCGTCCTTGGGCTTGAAGAACACGTTGGTCTTGAGATCGTAGATCAGCAGCGGATTCACGACCACGGGCTGCGCAGACTCATATTCGATGCCTCCGACGATCACGAGACGATCTGTAGTTACAGAGGACGAAGAAGAGCCAGCAAGTGCTTCGCTTGTGTGGGAGATGCGCGTGAACGATTCGTCACCTGTGAGCAGTCTCCACGTGAGCACGACGGACGAGTTCTGCGCCAGCTCGTTGACGGAGCAGTCGCTCGTGTCAGATGCGAGTACGCATAGCTGCTGGATGGACGTCAAGATGGTGAGTGCGGCGAGACATGGAAGTATTGCTCTCACTGGCGTTCTTCGTGCCACCATCTTCGTGGAGTGAACGGATGTTTGGATACCATTCTCTATTGGGTGCGACTCTTCGCGGACCTTATTAGACACGACTGAAGTGTTGGATTGGCCAACGAAGCATGTGATGAAGCTCAGCATGGAGGCTGTTGATCATCGTACAGTCTACAGAGCCGAGCGGCGACGAGTCGACAGCCAGATGGACCCAGATGAATTCGTGTACTGTGTGGAGGTGACACGCGCAGGATTGACTGACTGGCTGACTGACGGATGCCGGTATCTATCGCCTGGATATCCTCCGAAATTGTTTTGCAAATTGTTTATGGGGTCGGAGTGGTTACCTGGAAGGAGTTACGATTGCGACTTATCGCGATCTGTTCATTCGGATGACGCAGCTGCTCTACAAGAGGAACTGTGGACAGTAGTAGCGTCCAGCCAACTACAGCAGCAAACCTCGTGATGGACGATCCAGACGAGCAGCTCGATGGCTCGAGTGTGACTGCTCCCGGTGTTGTGCGAGAAGAGTTGCAAGAAGAGTTGCAAGCAAAGATGACTCGTGCTACTGATGATGTTCTGTCGGATGTTCGTATGCATCAGCTTGAAGCTGATCTTGTGGAGCTGAATGAGACTGCGCATGCGTTCAAGCTGCTCAACGAGAAGCAGGTCGCAGAGCTGAACGCGAAGGACATCCTGCTGTTTCGCAAGAATGAGCGCATCGACGAGCTTCTCCAGCAGCTCAAAGTGCGCGATACCCAGCTCGAGGTCAAGAACAACGAGCTCCAGGAGCGAGACGCGCGCATCAAGGAGCTGCAGGTGGAGATCGCGGACCTCCACGACCAGCTGAACAAGGAAGAAGAGGACTTTTCCATGGTCACAGCAGCGCTGGAGGCGAAAGAACAGGTGTTCGCGAAGAAAAACCAGGAGCTGCTGACCGCCATTGAGAGCGAGAAGCAGGTGCGCAAGGAGCTCGACCGGTCTCAAGTGATCATCCGCCGACTGGAGAAGAACGTGGAGGATTTGCACCCGGAGCAGGTGGACGCGTGCCTCTCGCCGCGCAGTTTCCACGAGAACCAACTCATTCAGCTGCGCGACGACGCGATCAGCGCCAAGAGCCGCGAGGTGTGGCTGCTCACGGGCCAGAACGACCAGCTTCGCGTGCAGTTGGACGACCTGGAGGCCGCGATGGATCAGCTACAGACCAACTTCATCTCCAAAGAGAACGACGTCGCGCGCAAGCAACGCCGGATTGACAAGCTCGAGATGGAGATCGAGGCGCTGCAGGTGAACCGGAGCCAGGCCGAGGGCCGCGAGAAAGCCATGGAGATTGCGACCACACAGAACCAGAAGCTGCTGCAGGCGCTCGAGGCCCAGGAGCGCGTGAATGAAGAGCTGGCAGAACGCGCCGAGCGCATCGAGCGCGAGTGCGACCAGCTACGCAAGACCCACTACTTGTTTCTGGAGAAGTCGGCGGTGAGCGAGGTGGAGGTGATCCACAAGACGAAAGAAGCTGAGGAGAAGACCTTGATCGTGAATAACTTGCAGAACAAACTGCAGCGCGAGCGCAAGGCTCTGCAGGAAGATCTGTCGAGTGCGCGCCTGAATTACCAGGTGGAGATCGAGAAAATGCAGAGCGAGCTGGTCATGCGACGGAACAAGCAGTACGAGCTCACGCTCAAGCTCCAGGACGTCGAAGCACGGCTTCATAGTGCCGATGATAATCTGGAGACCACGAACGAGCAGCTTCTGGCTACGAAATGCCGGATGGAGGAGCTCGAGCGCGTGCTGCAGGATGCGCTCCAATGGAAAGCCCACTTGGAGCAGGAGCTTCAGTCGCAAACAGCCGAGGCTTCAACGCTCAGTGACGCTCAAAAGCAGCAGATCCGAGATGCACAGACAGAGATTGGGATGCTGAAGGTGCAGCTGAAGGAGCTAAAAGAAGGACTCATGAAGAAACTGAGTCTCGAGAAGCACCTCGAGCGCCAGATCCAGGATTTCAAGCAGCTCGTGGACTCGAAGGAGGCGCTGGTCCGAGAGCAGCGAGAGCGCATCAACCGTCTTGTCTACGAAGTGAACCGCGAGTCGCAGGCGCGAGCCGAAGTGGAGCTCGAGAAGCAGCTGCTGCGCGACCAGCTGGAGAAACTGCGTGAGCAAATGGAAGTCGCGATGAAAGATTTTGAGGCTCAGAAGCGCCGATCTATTGAGAAGCACAAGAGGTTGCAGGAAAAATTCGAGCAGCTGGGGAGCGAGTACGCGAAGGAGCAGGCAGGCAAGTCGAAGCTCGTGGCGAAGTTCGCTGACGCTTTTATCGCGGCAGCAGGAACAAGAGTAGAGTCGGCGACACGGAGTTCGTGGACGTTAACTGAGAACTTAGATCTGCGGGAGTGCTGGCTGGCCGACCACGACCTCCTGCCACTGTTGAGGATGCTGGAGCATGCTCCTGATGGGCTGACCCACGTGGACTTGCGGTCGAACCGGATCACGCAGGATGGCATGCGCGCGCTCGCGATGTTTGTCAAGAAGCTTGCTGGCTGGGTGTCCTCAGGAGGGGGACACTGCAGAGTGCGCAACATTGACTTGCGCCACAACTTCATCTCTCTGGATGGTGTGCGCACTGTAGCGAGCGGGATTGAGAGTCTGCTCGCTTCGAACAATGCTGCAGCTGGAAATGGGAACAACAACAACAGTGTCAATGCCTCTGACATCAAGAGCGTCGTGGTAAAAAATGGTGGGAGGATCGAGTGCTTCGCCGACTCGAAAGCGGAACAAATCGGTAGTGCTCCCTTGCTGATCGTCGACATCACGTCCAATTTTGATGGCGAAATACTCGTTGCGGAGGCTCGCAAGATCAATCGACGACGGGGCCGAGAGTGGGACAGTGGGGCAGCCAACCTTTCAACTAGCAACAACAACAACAATAGCAACATGGGTCGAGACTTGCAGCTCCAGGAAACGTACGGCGTGGATCTGGTGAGCGCACTGCTGGGAAGCGACAATGGAATCTCGAGCGGCACGAATTCTCACCGCAAGTCTGTCGCTCTGCTGGAGAAGAGCAAGGCGATGTCATCACCATCAGCAGCACCAACTGGAGTTCTGTATGGAGACAGTCTAAGCATCCCAAGATTCGGCACCGGAGCTATCGGCAGTAATAGCAGTAGTTTACAATTTCCGCCAGTATCTCCATTCTCCTCAGACGGCGGGATCAGCTCTAGATTGTCGGGAAGCTCGTCACTTCCGAAGCTGAGTGGGTAGTGCATTGTGAGTCATGCAATTGGAAGCAACAACAGTTTTGAAGAGATCTATGATGGACAGTGGTGTGTGGTATTCTATCGCAGATCCCTTCCTTTCAAATTCTAGTCATAAAGCGCGCGACCCGAGTCTTCACGTCGCTTGCCGTTCTACAGGTTCACAACCAGCCAAAAAGTTAGTCTTCATTTGATACTTGACGAAAGCCCTCCATCGACAGAGACTTCAAAACTCACCTTTGCGCCAATTTCACAATCTTCGCTTCCTCGGCTGGCTTGTGCACGCGGTGGTAGTCCGGAATGATGCGTTTGCCGCGCGTATCGTCCCGCGATTTCCCCAGCGCCGCATTCTTCGCGACCGCAGCGCGCTTCACCACGAGGTCTTTCAGGCAGTCGCGGATCAAAGTATCGGCGGGGAGCTCCTCCTTCAGCGTCACGAGCTCATACAACTCCCTACATACAGGCGTCCACATCAAATGCGGTCATTAGCATGGACTCAATACAAGGCAACCAAAGATTAACTGGCTTCCACTTACCCGCTGACAGTCGATCCAACGGAGCCTTCGACTCCCACTTTGCCGCTCTCGATCAAGCCCAGTAGCGCGTCCAGCGCGTACAGCTGAATGAAGAATGTGTACGCTGCGATGCCCTCCTTGCGCGCGCCTTCCCGCATGTAGTTCTTGCCCAAGCCAGGGACCTGCTTGTCCGTGTACACGCCCTCTCCGCTCGCCAGCTCGATCTTCGCAGTGCCGCGCGCAGCCTCGAGTTGCGCCCGCGCGTCTTTCATGTACTGCACGATCTCGGGACGGAAGATCGCCGGTTCCACTCTCGTGCGTGTGGACTTGTTGCGTGTCTGGAACTTGTGCTCGTTGCGCAGCACCGTGAAGACGCTCTGCGCCAGCACCCACCCGGGGGAGATCTCGTTGATCGCTGGCGACAGCGATGGGATCACGTGACCGGGCGTGTTGATCAGCGCAAACGGCATCGCGAGCCGCTGCGGGAGCGTCGTGACCGCGGTCGCGACCACGGAGTACGGTGCGTGGATGAAGTTGCTGGGGAACTTGATGTTGCTGCCGAGCCCAAAGAACACGCCCTCGCCCGGGAAGAGCTCTTGGTCGGGGGCTTTCAGCGTGTGGTTGCTGCCCACGTTGGCGCCGTAGCCTACATTTCCTTTGCCCTGTGGCCAGAAAGACGCGATCAGCAGCGCCTGGTGGTGGAACCCTACGAACGGTCCAACGAAGCTCGAGGTGACTTCGCCCTCGGCAATCGACGTGTTGGGTCCAATGAACGAGCTCATGACCACGCCATGGCGCTCCACATGCGAGCAGTCGCAGAAGAACGCGGTGTCGACGACACTCAGCGCCTCGATGACGCAGTTCCACTGCAGGATCGCGTTTTTCACCAGGCTC
This sequence comes from Pythium sp. MPC-2022a, assembly GCA_038050625.1. Lineage (NCBI taxonomy): Eukaryota > Oomycota > Peronosporomycetes > Pythiales > Pythiaceae > Pythium > Pythium sp. MPC-2022a. Next base: position 51,138 of record JALBZB010000053.1, read on the forward strand.
TTGGTCAAAATCTTCGAAGGTTCGTCCTGGGACGACAGTACTGTTGCGCTGACCACCTCCGAGTCTTCTAGCACAGCGAAATCCCCAATAAAAGAGTTCTCCACGCGAGAGCAGCGAATGATGCGAGCGCCTCTCGCAACAATCGTGAAATCGCACGCGATTTGCTCCACGTACGTGTCCACGAGGCGATCAAACGCGGTCAGGAAGTCAAAATTGGACCGATTACCCGCGACAGCAGCAGCCACTACGCGGTATACACACATCAGGCTTTGAGGTTAGCTCTCTAATTGTTCAAAGCCAATAGTGCTAGCAACATCAACAGCAGTATGGGAAAATACACTCACAGGCGAACGGCAACTCGGCGATCACGCGGAGGTCTCGGCCGCCAGTCTCCACTCCCACATGTAGCGTCAGGCCGTTGCCAAACGCCGGTGAAGGTTCTTTATCAACACTGGTCGACTTTTGTTTGAAAACGACCGGTCCACAGCCGATGATCACAGCTTCCGCGTCGATGAACACATTGTTGAGCAGCAGCGTGTCTTGCACGAGCGCGTCATCGAGGATCACAGCGTTGCGGATCGTCGTGCGGTAGCAGCCGGAGGCGAACTTCACGTCGCCTTCGAGCTCGTGGTGGTAGTCGCTGGAGAACCTGCCGAGCACCACTTGGCCCTGGAACACACAGTTCTGGATGCGCTCCACGTTCACGCTCGCGTCCATCGTGGTCTTGACCACCTGGCTCCAGTCCTCCGCTGCGCACGCCATCACACACACATAGACACAGAGACGCATAGGCACGGATATGAGCGCCGCACAGCCACACAGAGAGCGACATATGACTAACAGCACTTTATAGCTAGATATCAAGATCGCTACCGGTGTTGCCGCGGAGCTGGAGCTGCTCGATCTCGGATTGCGAGAGTGGAAAGAACTGGGCGTGTGCCTGGACGCGTCTGCAACTGCGCACATACTGCACAAAGGGCGAGGTCTGCAGCAGATCCTCCTGCAGCTGCACGAGCTCACGCACACTGCTCCACTGCGGCGCGTGAACCATCGTCACCGCGCCTCCGTCGTTGCCTATCGGAGCGACTGTCACAACAGCAGCCATGTTCATTTTTGCTGCGTGGTGGTGCTGACTCGCTCTCGTGATTTTGTTCGAAACAAAGTACTTTTATCCACTTTTTCACAAAACATTTTTGTGATGTCCAAAAAAAAATTTTCATAATTTTTGAGCAAAGTATTTTTAAGCAGTAAGCCTAAACTCGGTTTGTTGCGTTTTTGGCCAACTAACGAACGCGTATGAGTGCACACAAAGAACGGGGTAGGGGACAGCTTCACTTGATTTTATTATTGGCTCGTGAACAAAAAAAGAAATTCCCTGAAGGTGTTAATATGAGAAACTGTATCGGTATTTACGATGAGCCACCGAGAACTAGCAATTGTGTGCGCTCGCTGCGCTATTATAAGGCAACAACTGGTTTGTTTACGGTTTCAGGTGCTCGTGCCGTTTTTTGTTTTAACTGGCAATTTCCTGAAAATATTTTATCTTGTTTTGAATATGTATGTTTTGGAAGAGGTGTCACAGAACAGCAAATTTTCTAGCTGCGCTCAAAAAGAGAAAACTAAAGTGCAAGTAAGATTTTCAGAAAATCAACCATGAAATTTGAATTTGATTGGCTGAATGTGAATTTTAACTGAACGTTGAACACGATGAAGCTTACTCAGCTCCTCCCAATGAGCTCGTTCGTAATCGACCTGCTGGTCCAGCCAGACGATCCGATGATCGGATAGAATCACGTCAAAGAGGCGAAGGTTTGAGCGAGGATATCTACTGTAGTAGGCCAAGGGCGGTGGCGATGCAGAGGGGAGCAAATTCAGAGCCTGTGAGAGTGACCCAGTGTGCGGATCTTTCCTCCGTCCTCTGTTCGCGCCGAACCAGCCTGCCAAATCCATGGTTGGACAGTGAAAGCCAAGAGGATTCTCCACGTATGAATGAAGATGAACAACACCCCGTTCGTCAGTGTCCCTCCAGTGCTGGATGTCTTTGAGGATGGGACGCGAGTATGAAGTACGCCACGGTTTTGATTCCCAGAACGAACCGCACTGCTCAAGCTGCCTCTGGAGGGCTATCCAGAGCGTCGAAGAAGCTCGACGGCACGGATATTGCCGATACTATCACAAGTAGTATTTACTTGGGCGGTTTGCTTGTATGGGCGGGGGCAGTAGGCTTTTGACAGCGCTATTCGAAATGTCAAGAGGATGTCGAATTGAAAGCCTTCGATTTGTGTTGCTCAAAATGTTGGTTTACAAACATTCGCACAAGTACAAAGACTGATGGTCGTTGAAGTCGTGTCTTGCGACGACCAAAAGCAGCACAGCGTTGGCAAGACAATCACACAAGAGCTGAAACTACGATCAAATGCTTATGAGGTATCGCTGAAGAGTTCTTAGTAGAGCTCCTGTATCCGCATCACATCTTAATCACTAGTGCATGCAGATCCACGACTTTCCCTCCAAACACTTCACAACACGGTGCAGAACAACCACAAAATACCAGTCTTCGAAGGCATTCCCTCTCGACCGTCTCTCGCGGCGCAGCGACCACGTATGGTTGATGACGGTTAAGTGAGGTATATTGTGGTACGAGAGAACGACCAGCAATATCCGTGATCTGAGTTTTGTGCTACTTGGCTAGACCTAGGACGGAGGGGGGGGGGGAGAGAGAGAGAGAGAGAGAGAGAGAACTGCGTCGCCGAAGGCGCCGCGTGACCGCGTATGGCTGACGTAGACGGCTCAGAGGTGCGGCGGAGCGAGTCTTCTTCATCCCCGCCTGCTTCTCGACAGCTCTACGAGCAGAGCGCGTTGACCATCTCCTATCTCAGCATCAGCGAGCGGCTGAAGGTCTCGCTCGTACTACTGTTCTTTTTGCCAGATCTCCTGTTCGCGAAGCTATGGCATTCCCACTCCAATTCTCCCTGAAAAGCGACACTGAAACTTGAGTGACGGATGCGCATCGACACCGTGAGAGGCGCAGCATGACGAGTTGCCGAGCTGGCCCGCGCTGGACGTAGTGAAGGCAGAGATGCTTTGTTCCATCGTGTCTACCGTCCTGGATTTGATTGCTATGAGCTGAGAGCAGGGGCTAGAAGCTGACGTCGTTATAAAGCGAGTGAGAGGGAGTGCTGCGGTGACGGCGATGGTGGTGGCGATCGACTGTCTCACTGCTACTGAGTGATGTGTAAGGAGAGGAGGATCGTTCTGCATTTACAATTGTACCACGTCCAGAATGCAGACTCTAATCTTATTTGACTGGGTTTGTCTGTGTGCACTTGGTGATGCACTCTTTGTGCAGTGGTACGTGCTTGTCTCGACGACTGGTTGACACCGAAAGAGTGGTGGGTCTGCTCGGTTGGGACTGAAGAGTGGATTGAGTGTTTGACAGACAGATAGCGATATCCGATGCAGTGGCATCAGGCAAGCGCAACTCCAATACAAAGGACACTGCAACCCGAAGCATACCGTGTAAGCACACGCGTCTGCCTCCACTGGCTACTCTTGTTGAAGTTGACGATGGCTACACCGATCGCGTAACCGTGATTACACATGGGTTACGCTACTGGAACAAACTAAAGTATGGGATGAGAGTCAAATCAGAAAAAGTGGGTCGGCACTCAAGACAACAACCAAGTAAAAGCACTAAGCAGCGCACCAGGAAGCTTTCCTTTTGCGTGAGTTCTGGGGGCGTAGGGTTTTCAACACCCAGCGATCATCCGTTTGAGTGAGCTCAAGCAGTGGCTGCACACGTTGCCTTGACGACTTCTTTCGCGAATGGAAGCTACCCCGCGGCATCGTGGGGACGTTCAAACCGCGGTCAGTCAGTGCTTTGCGACCTGGCCGCGCTCAACTCGGCAACAGTGTTTTCCCAGACTCGATCTGGAAATGTTTCTTCACAAGCTCTGTACCACGTATTTATTCCGGTCGGCTACATCCAAGTCCTCTGACGTCGATAGGATTCGTCGAGTCGGGACAACCGCTGCAGAGATCGGAAGTGTTATTCTCTTACGTTGCCAAGTCCTAGATAGTACTCTGCCAAGTCCTAGTACGTGGGGGTAAAGCACTGCTCGGTATGCTTGCTGGCGATGGCTGTTTAGATCATAGGACGTGTCGTCCAACGAGTGTTTTATGAATCCCTTGAACAGTTTGCTGCTTAAGAAAGTGAAGAAAGCGTCTTTCATCTTGCTGGTTCCTCACGGTAATGTCACGCTGACTCGTGATCCACTTATGGAGTGTCAGTCCTGTGACAGTGACAGGAGTCCTGTCACAGGATTGACACACGCGAAGGGGCTGCGAAGTGGTCAGAGTACAGTAGCATTGACGGTTCACAACAACAATTTGCGATGGGGTGGCGATAAGAACCCTGCCAACCTCAAAACCGTGCAGAACACCTGGTGAGAGGATGAGAAGCCTCGGGAACAAGTGGACAGTAGGCTGAGTGGTGGAGGAGAAGATTGAAAGGGACGAAGTATTTGCAATCGGACAACGACGGCATCTTGCTGTTCAACCGGTCGATGCCACGTCGTCTTTGGATCTCAACCCTCCTCGATGTCACATCGTCTTGGACCTGAGCAACCTCTCTCCAGATTCATCTCATGTGAGCAAGAGAATGAGGACTACCCTAGCATAACGTAGTCCACACCAGTATAGACAGCAATTTTCCATGTTTTATGTGTGCAACCTGGATTACCACATTAAACCTTGTCTCTTCTCAAGGTTTTATCCTATTTTTTAGCCGATACAAAATAGAGCGTCACTTTTTGCTCTTCTCTTCACTGTCGTCAGATAAAGAACCAAAGTCCAAAAGCTACAAGGAGAAAGAAGCAGCCACAAGCGCAGCAGCAAGAGAGCAGCAGCAGAACGAAAGCGGCGGCGTTGCAGTGACGATGGAGGGCGACTACTCGCGGTGCGACCTGTCGGACCCAGACTACGAGGGCGAGCTGACCAAGCGCAGCGTGTGGCTCAAGGAGTGGCGCAAGCGCTACTTCGTGCTCAAGGGCAACAAGCTCTACTTCTGCCGTGCGCAGCACGAGCCGGCGCACGGGCTCATCGACCTCGCGGACTGCCTGACCGTCAAGTCGGCCGAGGAGAAGACCAACAAGCGCTTCTGCTTCGAAGTGGCCACGCCCGACTCGACCTACTACATGTACGCGGAGAACGAGAAGCAGAAGGACGAGTGGATCGGCGCCATCGGCCGCGCGATCGTCAAGTTCTCCAGCTCGTTCACGGGCGACCAGGACGACGAGAGCAGCTAGTCTGTTCGTATGCAGTGGATTTCAAACGAAGCAAGAGCGTCAACAGAATGGGGAAAGAAGCATGCGCTGGCGTACAAGCAGCAGCTTCTCTAGGCAATGGTGGGGCATCCGTTGGCGTGCAGAGAGCAGCAGTGCAGTGTCGAGTGCAGAAGGAGGTAGAGATTTTGGATTGTTTTTTTTGAAAACAGAAGCAAATGCGAGGGAGAGAGAACGAGAAAGAGATGCGCGTGGTGCTAACGCGAAAACGAGAAAGAGAGAGAGAGGAAGAGCCGAGTGTTCATAAATGTAAGAAGTGTACTATTCATATTAACAATTCATTCATTCTTCATACACACACCCAACAGGAAGGAATCGTTCCCTCACGTCTCGCCCTTTGCGAAGGTCTGCTTCGTAGCGCAGGTTTAAATTGATCGTCGCACTGTGACGCAAGCACCGTTGCTTCTCTCTTCTTCTGAAAAAACAAGCCTCTACTTCTCCGAGAGCGCCTTGAAGAGACTCGGGATGACCTCGATGCGCCACGAGCCACCAGGGAGCACCTCGCCGTCCATGTTCATGCAGTCCTCCTTCTGATCGGCGTCGATCACCACGGCCTTCACCTTCACGTACGTGATCAGCGGACTCTTGAGCTCCTTGCCCATGAGGTACAGCACGCCGAGCTGCAGCGAGCGGAAGAGGTTGCCCTTGCGCGAGATGATGAGGTCCAGGTTGCCGTCCGATGGGTGCGCGTACGCGCCGTCTGGTGCAGCATTCACAACACCCACGACCATGTACCGTCCTTCGTCGTGCTGCCACACACCCTCCGGGTACCGCTTGCTGCTCGCGGGGCTACGGATCGCGCCGCCAAAGCCACCCCAAGATTTGCGCGTCGTGCTGCTCTGGCGGTCGCCCAGCATCGCCATGTTGTTGTCGTACACGTTGCCTTCTTCGACCTCGAACTGGTCCTGCGCGCCGACGTTGCGGATGTCGTCGTACTTGCACAACGGCAGCTGCGGCTCTGTGAGCACGTAGCGCACGCGGCCAGTGTGCTTCCTGGGCATCAGCACTGCGCGCTTGAGCTTGAGGAAGATGTAGCGCGACGTACCGAGCCAGCGGTACTTTTCCGACTCGGCGGCGATGTCCCCGGCGACGCCCCAACCCACACCACAGTAGCTGTAGTGCACCTTCTCCGGCTCGTGCTCGGCGATCGTCGTGATCACGTCGAGCGGCCGGATCTTGCGCTTGATGATGCAGAAGATCGCAGCCTCGACAGTTGGGATGCCCACGCCCGTGCCGAACGCGTTCTGCGTGCCAGCCGAGATGAGAGAGATGGGCGTCGACACAACGATCTCGCGCCACTCGTGCTCGGGGCGAGTCAGCAGACCGTTCATGAACTCACACAACGTGCCGTCGCCACCGATGAACACGATCGCCTCGAAGCCATCATCCGCCGAGTAACTCTTCCCCATCTCGATACCGTGGCCGCTGTGCGTCGTCTCCTCAACAACGTACTCAAAGTTGCCCAAGTCGAAAAATTTCTTCACGTCCTCGAACCAGATCTTGCGTGCGCGGCGTTTGCCCGAGTGCGGATTCACGACGATCTTGATTCGGCGCTTCTCGGCGAGCGGCGGCGCGCGCGCCTGCCAGCGCACGAGCTCCTGGATCGTGAGGATCCACTTCTCCGCGACGTGCACGTCGTCGCACGCAAAGTCTGTAAAGCAGTGCTTGCGGCGAAGCGCTTTCGCGCCGGTCCCGCGTCCCTGTTTAAAGTAGTGGATGCGGAAGTGACCCGGCTTGGCCACGGGCGCTTCGGCGCCGACAATGTCGTCCGTGTCGATCGAGCCTTTGTGGCGGGTACTGTAGGAAAGAAATTAGCGGCAGAGATGCGTTCGTAAGCAAAGCAGTAGGTTTACATGTAATAAACTAAAGCACACACACAGCTACTCACCCGCGGTACCAGGAGATCACGTCGCGGTCCATGCGAATCTCGCACGGCCGTCTCTTGTAAAGCACTTTCGCGTTCATCTCGTAGTCAAGCGGAGCTTCACGGCGCGAGTAAGCCTAGTATCGTTCACAGAAACAAAGGTTAGACCATGAACTTGTTGGCCAGGTCTGTATCTCTCAGGTTCGTTACCTGCACGCGGCGGATGCTCTCACGCAGGTTGCTTTCGTTTGGGTGCTCGAACGTGACGTCGCCCACGGACGTGGCGCGCACCGAGAGCGCGGTCTTCGCGAGTTCTCTCGCCGATTCGCGCGAGATCGCCTTCTGGCTCACATACGTGCCGTGACTCTTGGAGAGCGTACTGAGCTTGCTGTGCTGGCTGTGACGGCTTCCGGGTGAGAGCGGGACCCCGATGGACTGCTGGTACTGTGGGTACGCGCCTGGAGGGAACGCGTTGTTGCTGCTGCTGAGAATACTGCTGTTGTTAGCCGTTCTGTCCCCGCGATTGCTGTTTTCCATCTGATGCTGCTGCTGGTGGTCCGAGTCTGGGCTCTTGGGCGTTGCGACGTCCGAGCCGTCGTGCAGATCATACTGCTGCTGCTGCTGCTGCTGTGGCGTGTCCGCGCCGTTGCTGCTGCTGCTGTTCGTCGTCGGCATCGCGCCGAAGAACGCGCTGTGGCCGAGCGGGTCGCTGTCTCGCGGAGAAAGGGCAGAGGACGACGCGTACGAATTCATGTCGACGTTCAAGTTCGAGCCGAAGCGCAGATCCGACGAAAACGACGCGTATGACGACGCCGACATCGATGCGTTCTGGGTCATCGCGTCGCTGAAAGTGGCTACACCACCGTTATCTCCATTTCCTGCGGGTGCTCCTGTTCCTTCGTACACTCGATGCGACTCGGGAAAGCTCCCACCTGTACCTGGGGGCGTGCCCACGTCATCGTCACTAGTCGCGGTCGCGAGCGGACCGTAGTGGGTCGCGTAGCTGTCGGTGGCACTCGCGCCGTCGCTCATCGCCGAGTAGTTTGTCGCGTAGCTGTCCGCGTAGCTGCCGCCGTCGCCGTAGCTGTCGTAGCGCGGGGTCATGGAGCCGTTGCCCATCTCGTCATGCTGCTGGTGCTGCATCGGGACCGGTCCTACTGGATAAAGAGGGAGAGAGGGAGGGAGGGAGCGCGCGCTGGTGTGGACGATAGATGTGGCTTGAGTGCGGGCGTTAATGCGGTGGAGTGAGATTAATCCTTCGGCGGCTGGTTCAACTCAACTTGCTGCGTTTCTTGGGAGTGAATGCGGGTTGCGGCGCTTGTGTGCTTGTCTTGTCTTGTTGGTGTCGCAAGCGGCAAATAATCGAATGCAATTTATTTCTGGGGCTTTCGTTCGTTTCTGTTGTGCTGCTGTTTGTTGGCCGTCAGACACAAAAATGCAGGCTGTTTTGCTGGACTGGACCCATGGAGCGGCATTTTTAACCAATCAGAATGCGGGAAAAACACTTTTTTGTGTTTGTTCCGAATGCCCATCTCCCTCAAAGTGTAACAACACTGCGCTGACTGGATTTGGCTTTGCTTTTGTGAGAGTCCAATAATTATTGCTATTGACTGACTAACTGACTTACTGACTGAGAAATACTGTAAGATGCTGGACAAATCGGATATGCAGAAAGAATACTGCTGCTGCATTCGAAGCCTTCGAATGCAACACGCCAATATCTCAGCAGCATGTGTGAGAGAAACCGGAGCTCTCTTGAATGACGCAACTCTTGTGTTCAAGCTTGAATTTCTCGTGTGGAAACTCACAATTGTGAGTTCATATCTTATTTTTGATTTGTTCGGCTTAATTTCGACAAAAAGCGGCTTGCGCGCCAACAGGGTTGCGCGGAGCCTGCGCCGTGGATAATCATTTCGTTTGATGGGAGCATAATCACAGCGGCAGTTTGAGGAAATCGAAGCAATGAACATGAGCGGGATGGTGATTATGCAGAACCGAGGCGCGTGTTGTTTTTGTTTTTTCTCGTTGAGACAAGCGATGGAATGACCCCGGCGCAGACACATTCACACGAAGTAACCAACCGTGAACAAAAAACATCGTTCACGCTCTCCCTATGCTGTAAATGTGCATGTGTACCTACTGTTTTCGCCTCCTCCATGATAAACATTTGCCTCGAATGCTTACAAGAGAACAGAACCGAAAGGAAGATCCATGTTCGATCGTTTAACTTATTTGCCTAGGTACTGCAGAAAGGATTTTCCTAAAACGTGATCTTTGAAACCATTTCCATATACGAGAACCGAGTTTGATGTGGCTTGATTTGGCTGATATTTGAGGTCAATTTTGCTACTGACCTCTGATATCAGCTTAGTCGAAATTAAAGATATTTTTTGTATATAAGCTATTTTTCTTTGCATTCGCAAGACTATTCCTTTTTAAAAAATAAATCAAAATTAAAAAGGTAATTAAAAAGTAAGAGCGTAAAAAACTAGCGTAACGTGGCCACAAAACCGCAACGATATTATGCACTTTTTCCAAGTGAACCCATCCTTCGACTTCTCCACCCACCACCCACCATTGAGATTCATAACAAATCAAAAATGAATTGCTCGTGTGTCCTTCTTTGAAGGTGTTGAAAAGAATTGCATTTTACCTTGTTTTAGCATCATTTTCATTTAATGACCAAACATGCACATCTGTCCATCAAATTCTCTACCCTTATCACGAAAGAGACATGCACGTACAAACCCTGTTTGAGAGTACCCTAAAATGCATGTCAAAGGCGGCCCCAATGTACATACGGTACTACTAAAAC
>JALBZB010000054.1:0-60504 GCA_038050625.1 Pythium sp. MPC-2022a
CCCCCCCCCCCCCCCCGCCCCCAACTCACCCCCCCCCCCCCCCCCCCCCCCCCCCCCCCCTCTGTCTGTGTGAGAACGAGAACGAGCCAGGATGGACAAGACGCTGCTGGGACGCGCCACCAACAAGGAGGACTCGCCCACGCCCGGGTACCTTTACGGCGAGATCGCGCGCATGACGCAGCACTCGTACGACACATGCTCGAAAGTGCTGGACTTCCTCATCTCGCGCGTCAAGAACAAGCACCACACGATCAAGTTCAAGGCGCTGCAGGTGATCAAGCACGTCTGCCGCGATGGACGTGTCGATTTCAAGCGCGAAATGCAAAAGCACATCCCGACGATCAAAGAGTGTCTGCGTACGTTCACAAACATGTGCACGATCTCTTTACCTACAGTTTTACAATGGACACTAACTGGTACTGCTTGCTTTTTCATGATGCTGCAGAATTCCGCGGCCCTCCGGATCCGTTGAAAGGCGACGAATACTACCGTCGTGTGCGCGACTCAGCGAAGGAAGTGCTAGATGCGATTTACGACACGGACAACGCCCCTGGCTTGGGCGGCATGGGCATGTCTGCGCGTATCCAGGGCGTAGGCAACCCTACTGACAATGCTGGCGGAAGCTCAGGCTGGAGCTCGAAGATCTGGGGCAAAGGTTCAGGAGGCGACAACCTGCCAAACGTGCCGATCGCCGGTGGTCCGACGATGGCGGCTGGATACGGCGGACAGGGTCAATACGGATACCCAAGTGACCCAAACCAAGGAGGTTACGCTGGTCCACAGGCGTCGAACACGTACGGCCAGCAACCTCCGTACCAGCCTGAGTATCCGTCGTTTGGTGGTCCAAATGCACCGCCAGGAGCTCCAGCTCCATACGGCGGCCAACCGCAGTTCGGCGGACCGCCTCCACCGTTCAACGATCAGAAGTTCTCGGGCATTGGAAACCCAATGTACCAAGACGCGAGAGGTATGTAATATTGACGTATATCGGTCTTTTCATTTTCACTGGTGTGCTCACGATTTCTGTTATGGACATGCAGACGAGAAGGGTTTCTTCCAAGGCTTGAAAGAGAAAGCCGCTTCGAAGTTTATCAAGTCGGATGGACGTCCTAGTGGTGGCATGAACGGCGCTCCGCCCGGGTCGTCGAACTCGCCAGAAGGATGGAGCTTCGCTACCAACCGTGGACCTACCAGTGGCAACTACGCACCTTCTGCTGGTGCATACAACCCAGAAGAGACGTACCGTCCGTCGAACTATGTCGGCGGCGGCTATCGTGCTGGATCCTCTGCGTATGGTGGTTCAAATGACTCGCGCGAAGTTGTGAGCTCTCAGCTGCGTGAGAAGTCCTACGGTATGTATTTGGTACCGTTGCTGATTGCTTGGGAAATTTGCGCATTGGTTTTTAACGATAATGCTTTGTTTGATTTTGTGAATAGATGGTGACCGAAAGAAGGGTCGCGTCGGTGGTGCTTGGGGCGATGCACCAGAGTCTACTCCGCCACCTCCTCTTGTTACCATGTCCAGTGGTGGTCGTGACAACAGAAACCCTAGCTTCGGAGGTAGCGGTAGTGAGAGCCGAGAGTCGAGATCAATGTCCAGAGGTCCGACAGATTACAGCTACGACGCGCAGCAGCGAGCCCCAGCAGGCCCACCATCGTATGCCCCGCAGCCTGTACTCACCGGCCAGACGTCTGGTGCCCAATCTGACGGATCGTACGAGCACAATCTTGTGAACGCGCTGTGCGCCCCAGGTGGCATGCGTGCGATTCCTCCAAAGGATAAGCTTGATGCGTTCGTGAAGAGTGCACTGACGCTGGATGCTGAGATCGTGGGGCCAATCTTGGAGGACTGTCTCGCTGACCAGCAGTGGACTGTCGTCTCCAAGGCTTTGGCGACGATCGACACGTTGTTGAAGGCTGATGGTTGCGAGGACTTCTTCGACTACTTCTCTGAAAACTATAGTGAAATTGAAGCGTGTGCGCAGTCCGACAAGGCTGCCATCAGAGACCGCGCGGTCAAGGTTTTGAGCGCCATTGGTCAATCCACGGGAGTTTCTTCGGCGCCAGCTCCAGCCCGACAAAGCGCTTCGCAGAAAGCCCGCGGAAGTCGACCATCCAGCAACTACCAGCAGCAACAGCAGCAGCCTCAGGCAGACCTCCTGGGTGACTTCAGTGACCCGTCTCCTGCGGAAAACGGAGGTGACATTTTCTCTGGGCTGCAGACTTCTGCTCTGACCCAACAGGCACCGGCGCCAGTTGCGAACGATGTCATCGATATGTTCGGTGGCTTGAGTCTCCAGCCAAGTGCGCCAACCAACGCTCCTGCTGTGGAAGCACCAAAGCCAGCCGCGCCAGCTCCAACTCCTGCGCAAACGCTTGTGCTTGACCCTTTGCTTGAACCTGTGCCAACGCCAAACCCATTGATGAACAGTGGCTTCAGTGGAATGAACATGAATATGATGAGCTACAACGCTCAACCACAGATGGCACAGATGGCTCAGATGCAGCAAATGCAACAGATGCAATACATGCAGCAAATGCAGCAGATGCAATACATGCAGCAGATGCAGCAGATGCAAGGCGTGGGTGTCGGTGTTGGTGCCGTCCAGATGGCGCCTGACGCTCGAGCTCGCATGGGATCGCAAGTGATCGGCGCAGCGATGACTCCTACTGGCTACATTGCGAAGACGATCCAAGAACCATCGGACGAGTCGAGAGGAGATTCGGGCTTCGGGTTCATGAAGAAGAAGGACGACTCGTTTAATTTTGTGATGGACGCGATGAAGAACAGTTGAGTGCCGCTGTAAATTAGTCTCCGTTTTGCGAACTCGACCCGCGCGCGCTCTGGTGGCCCGCTCGAAGGCGTCACCCCTTGTCGCGGAACCTGGCTACTCGCGCTTATCATGAAGGGCAAAGTAGAAGAGAATGAAAAAGCACCTAGCACAATGCAGGAAGAAAGGAGTAAGGGTTAATCAAATTGTTCTAGATGTCAAGTGCATTCCATTTCAGTACCAAGATGCCATCTAAATGACGACTTTTTAAGCAGCATGCGACGCTGACGTGCTTTCCTCTGCGTAGAAGGCGCGCAGCATAGTCTGGATTTCGTCAAGTGTCTGCGTCACAATCTTCCCGCCAGCAGAGAACTGGAAGTCTTCCTCTTGCATCTCAGCGAGAGCCTCCATCAAAGCACTGCAAGCCTGCGCTCAGGTGTCATGTCAGTCACCCACTCTCTCTCTCACATAGCACTTTGCTTTAATTTCTCCGTCCGTTGGCCATTATCCCACAAACCTCTTCGCAAATGACATTCGCCGCTGCATCGCTGTCGTTCGTTGCCTTTGCCAGGTTGTCAAAACACAAGTAGACCATGACTGCCAGGCACAGTATTGAAAAATAAGTAAAATGAGATCTGAGAGCATATTCCAAAGAGCTCATCGCATTTTATTTTCTTCTCACCTTGAGAGACGCATTCGATCAGAAGCGAGTCTTCCTCGCCCTCTTCACAGACAGACAAAGCATCCACGAGCGTTCTCAATAAGCGCTCGCGCGGCTCCGGGTGAACGGTAAACCTGTGCAGCAGCTGGGAGACGCGTGCAGCCTCCTCCTCTCGGTCACCCATTGAGCCTTCTCGCACCGTCTGAAGATCTTGTAGACACTCGTGAAGTACAGAAAGCAGATCATCCATCGTCCATTGTGCTTCTGCCCTCGCTTCCTTGTCGACTGCTGCATGGATGGAGGTGGCGTTCGACATCACGCCATGAGCACCTGGGGGCGAAGTTGGACTCGCACTCGGCAGAGCGATCTTGAAATTGCTCGCTCGCAGCGGTGGTGATGTGACGGTAGTGCGTGGATCCAGCTCTCCGTGCTTCATTGCGTACGTGGCGAGAGCGAAGCGCAGAACGGCGTTGTCACTTCCGTCTGCGCCGCTCGCTACCATCGTCATGTCCATTTCCACTTCTGTTGTTGCAGTTATTTTGGTTTGTGTGTGCAAAAGAGCAACTTCAACTTCAAGAAGCGTTGCAAATTGAGGGACGGAAGTCTGCATTCATTTGGAACATGTCTCTCAATTTGCAACCGGAGGACACGAAAAGAGTCCGAAGTCGAGTTTTGGATCACATGTATTGAAGTATTCATTCGCTAGAGATTGACTGGCTACACAAGAGCGATTTCAGTATGAGTGACTTCGCAAAGCCCTCTCCTTGAGATCACGATGGAGGTGTTGAGCAACTTCGTTCCACTATTTCGTCTTCCTCTTTTCTCTCTTCAGCTCTCGAACGTGCAAAGTTGGAGTGGGCAAGCTCAGTCGATCAGCAAATCACCAGTTGTGGCCGCTGCGAAGTTGGTTCGAGTTTTCTCGTTGGTTGTTAGGGTTGCCTGGCGGTCCCTGCTGCATTGGAGAAGGTCCGTGTTGCTCGCGCTCATTAGGATGGAAGACTCCCTGACTTGGCTCCTTCAACTCCACGTTGGATGCTTTCGCGTTGGAGGGCTTGGGCTCTTCAACCGAAGGAGCTTTCCATCGCCACGATTGTGGTGTGTCAACTTCAGGACCAGGCAATTCAGGAACACCACCCTCTGGTCCACTTGGCTCAGATTCTCCAGATTTCATAGTACTACCAGACTCATCAACACCATCGTGACTTGGCTCAGTAGCGTCTGAGTTATCTGGCTCAAAGGCATCAGGTTCAGTTGCCTCAGGCTCGGTAGTATCAGGATTGATGCCATCAGGCTCAGTTACGTCAGGCTCAGTGGTATCAGGATTGGTGCTATCAGGCTCAGTCGCGTCAGGCTCAGTCACGTCAGGTTCAGTTATGTCAGGCTCAGTGGCATCAGGATTGGTGCCATCAGGCTCAGTTACGCCAGGCTCAGTGGCATCAGGATTGGTGCCATCAGGCTCAGTCATGTCAGGCTCAGTTACGTCAGGCTCAGTTGCCTCAGGCTTGGTAGCGTCAGGTTCGGTAGTGTCGGTGTTAGTTAACTCGTCAGGATCGGTAGCAGGTGTCTCAGTTGGATCCATCGGACTGTATCTTTCGTCAGTTGAAGTGGAACTCTCAGTGGCATCGCTTGGAATCGACATGTCTTCGCCAATTGGGATATCAGTGCAATCTGCGATGATGTAGTCCTGCCAGTTCGGATCCCAGGCGGCGGCGATCTCCGTTGAGGGATACGGACGACGCTTATTGTTCGTCATGCGATACAAGGTAGGGTCGTCTTCGCTGCACTTGATGGTCTTCCCCTCTTCGATTCCGAAGTTCGCACTACGAAAAGAGCTGACTCTCGCCGCGGTCTGAGCCAAGGTTGACTGAGCGATGTTATTTCCGCCAGACGAGTGGAGCACGACCCCAGTGACGACGGCGGTCGTGAGCAGCGCAGTGAATCCGAAGGCTACCCGCTCTCTCTTTCGCTTCGCAGCGATCGCTCGGTTCTCCAGCGTGATTTGGTTCTCAGTGGAAGGGTCTAGCTGAGCCACCTCTTCGTGATCGGTTCCATAGTTTCCCCAATTCATTGCTCTTAGTGTCTGATTTCTTGAGCGACCTCTTGCCAACAACGAGGAAAATTCAGGAGTGGCACCAAATCGCTGCTGGCGCTAAGTGGTGCCCACTTGAGACGTTTGAGCAGGCGCGCCTCCTCCTGAAAAACAAGCGGTTTTCTCTGAAGCGCCATTCGTGATGCAGTATTGAGATTCATGGTGATTGGATAACGACCGCAGCTCAATGCGAAGGCAATGATTCGCCTATTGACGACGAGGTAAGAGAGCTCACAGCCGTCCATTTGGAAGTAAGCGGATCCAAAATCCCGATGAATGAAGGATTGCGTGGCTGTTGGTCTCGAATGGTCGTAGCAGCAAACACCGCCGTTGGGTTTATTTGGTGGAGTATGTCTGTTAAAATAAAAAAACAAAAAACACACACACATACACACACGGAGTAAAATGTCATAGATATCGAGAATTATTGGAGCACGCAATCTTCTCTATTGCCTAAGAACGAGTTCGCTTTCGCCTTCTTCATCTCTGCAATCGCTTCCTTCGCCTCCAGCTGCTCACGAAGCGACGATAACAGCGCTTTCTGTTCGTTGAGCTCGTCATTCAGGACCGCTAACTGCTCGTCCTGTTCATTTTTGAGCGACCGAATTTCCTGTTTCCAAATGCGCATACCACCGCGCATCAATATGATTAGACGGCATTGAAGCAAGCAGCAAGCAACCTTGTAAAAACAAACCTGAATGGCGCGGTCTTTCAGTTCCTCTTGTTGGTCTTGATACTTGAGGTTCAGCTCCGTCGACTGCTGCTGACTAATCTTCTCTAAATGAAAGATTTCTTTCATTTGCTCCGTGTCTTGCTCGCCGAGTTGGCGCTCAAGATCAATGATTTTCTGCAAAAACTGCTGCTGGTTTTGAAGGAGATCTTTCTCTTCGCGGTGGAAATTGCGCTCACTCTCCAACAGCTGTCGGTTCGCTTCCAGGCGTTCGCTTTCTCGACGTGCTTGAGCGTCTCGAATGGTCTCCTCAAGTCTCCTGCGTTCTTCCTTCGACTCTTCAAGTTGAGCATCCAGACGGGCGAGTGCCTCTTTGTGGAGAGATGAGAGCCGCTCAATCTGGAGTCGGGTGCGTTCGACTTCGGACTCCTTGGTTTGAATCTCGTCGTGAAGGGTGTTCTGTTCATCGACAATGCGCTCGGATATTGACTGCAAGGCACGTTCGTAGGATTCTTTTTGCTGGGCTAAGACTTCCTGAGCAGCTCGGATCTTGCCTTCGATGGATCGAAGAGTCTGCTTCAGTGCTCCGATTTGGCCTTCCAGCTGCGTTTCTTTCGCGCGAAACGAGGTTTTCACAGCGGTGCCCCAGTCGATGAGTCCGTCCACTAACTTTTCGGAGAGGAAATCGACTAGGACAGCGGATTTGCTCGGTCCAAGTGCCCGCTCGCGGTACTTCGCAACAGCTTCTTCAATCAATGCGCGCGAATCCGTCAAAGTGTTCTGCAAAGCTTGCGCACCGTCGTTGTCAGAGGATCCGGATACGCTGTCAAAGGATTCCTCTTTCGGCTTGTACAGCTCATCTAATAGCGCTTTGTTGTACACCACCGACAGCTGCTCCGATTTCGCGTACTCATCCTGCAAGGATTCTAGCATGTACTCTGAGAGCTGTCCCAGATAGGTCTCCATCGATGAGTTGGCCGATAAATCCTCTCGCTGCAGCTCCTTTCCAGCGATCTCACGTGCTTTCTCGTACAGCTCGTTGATTGTTGACTCTTCGATTGGACGAGGATGCATTGTGTGATTTATCTCGACTAATTCTACAGCATTCAAATAAACATCATGAATTCATTGTTAGTAACAGAAAGTAAAGACACCGCCCACATCAAGAAGAAGAAACATGAACTCACTTGTTGCTTCGGCAATGGCACGTTCAAAGTGCTGTTTGAACAAATCCTTGCCATCTTCAAGAGCCTCGTCGCACTGGCTTTCCATCACACGATCCCAAACTGTAGCGATTACAGGGCTTGATCCACTGTTGAACGCGTCCACGTAGTTCTGGGCGAGAGATACGAGCATCGTTCCATTCAGCAGGCTTGACATCATTTTCTTCGGCTTTAGCGACGAAAACACCTTGCTCTTCAGCACTGTCATCTGCTCTTGGAACTCTGGTCGCAGAGACTCGTAAGGCTGCTTGATCAAATCTCGAAGCAGATTCTCATCGTTCAGAGGACGAACCATCGTGACGCAATCACGCGCGGGAAAGAAAGTCGAGAGAAGAGTTCGAATCCGGTTCTTCTGCGCGATTTCCTCTGTCATCGGCGGCTGGTGCTTCAGTGCGCTTTCGAAATAGTCGCGCGGTGTCATCTTGCGTCCTTCCTCTTGCAACTTCAGTGTGAAATCGCGCACAACCCACAAGAAGTCAGGAAAGAATGCAGCCAGCTCGCTTCCTGTAGAAAGAGCGCCACAAGCAAACGTGATTCAGTTCTGATGCCTTCTTTGTAGTGCTAGATAGCGGCCACTTGCACTTGTAAATTGACTACGAACCTTCGCTGTTGGCATCCTCGTCGCTTGATACGTGAGCTTTCGCCTGGATGTACTTGGTCAGGTTGACGACCAGTGACAGATCCTCAATCGCACTCGAGTCGATCACTCCACGACTGTTGTAGATGAACAGCGACGAAAGCAAGAGTGCGAGTGCGAAGATGCGCGTGTCTTGCGTCTGCGATCGCTGGGTCGAGCCAAGTCCCTCCGTGTCCATAAACACGATCGTCGTGTCCTTCGGTAAGTGCTTAAATGCACTTTCTGCAGCAAGGTCTGCAACCGCTGAGAGCTGCACGGGCTGCCCCCAGATCCAGATCCCTTTCGTGCACGCGTTGACCGTCGCGCCGACGTTGAACATGGCTTCGGCACGGTCTCGTCCTAGCAGCAGGTTGAGCAAGTACGACTTGCCCGTTCTGTAGAGCCCAGCGATGGACACGACGGCGACAGTGCCTTTGATCTGCTTGAGGTAGGCGACCGCTTCTGGCGCGATCTCGAACGTGCTGTCCTCCGACAGCATCACGAACGGGATGGGCTGCGACAGCAGCGGCACCGCCGGAATTGTCGCCGCTGCAGCTGCTGCGTTGGGATCTGCGTCTGTGGACGGTGGTCCCATGGTCTTGCTGCTGCTGCTGCCAGTGTTGCTGTCGCTTGTGCGCGGCGCGTGCGGAATGCGTCAATGGTGATGGCTCCGCTTTTCTCAAAATTGACCAATTTCAAACAAAAATCTCATCTCTCGGAAGGCAATTCATTTTCGACTCGTTGCAGTTTCCAGGTAAAATTCAAATTTGAATTGAGTACACCTCACTTCTTGTCGATTCAAAATTGAATTGATGCGTAATTTTGTTATTCGACAGACCGGACAACAAAAGTTGTTCGTCGATCATCACTTCTGGAAAAGAAGGTGAGCAGCAAGCAGTATGATGCGCATCGCGCGGCTCAGGAGCAGCGGCGGTGCCAGGCATGTAGTAGCAACTGTGCGCGCCGCAGTGAAAGTCCCGGTGTTCTCGCACGGACGCGTCAGCGCGCTGCAAGCAACTCACCTCAGAAGCACTACTAGCAAGAGTACGCTCTTTCAGAGACGGCTTTGCCGCAGCGACCGCGTTCTCTGCGCTACGATGGGCGTGATCGGCGGCGGCGTGCTCACTACGAGCATCATGAAATGGCAGAGCACCGCTGGTGAGAAGATCGCGAACCAGTACAGAGATGACGATGAAGAGGATTCCTGGAGCGGCTTCTTTCGCTCGTCCATTGAAAGCATCAAGCGATCGATAAAGAGAGAGGTGAGATGGCGAATGAAAAGCAGCAACAGTGCAGCCTTATCTTATGATACTAACGACGGCTCTGCTGATTGTCTTATGTTGCCTCTATTTAATTTTGATAGCTGGAAGACGACAACATGAAGGCGCTGGCAGGCATTATCGCTGCCAACACCGCGGTTTTCGGACTCTGGCGTGTCTCCTTCGGCAATCCGACGTTGGAACGGATCATGTGGAGACACTTTGCGTGCTCGTACACTGCAGTTGCGCACGGAAAGCGCCTGCACACGCTGCTAACATCTGCGTTCAGCCACATCACGTTTCCGCACTTTGGTATCAACATGTTCATGCTGTGGGAGTTTGGGCGACAGATTCTAGCGCCAGCGAACAACCGAGACGCGTGGTACAGTCGAGCAGTGTCCAAGTCCAAATTTGTCGAGTACTTTCGCAACAACACGAATAGCGGTGGATCCAACCGCCTACAGCTGGACAAGTTCATAATGCTGTATTTCAGCTCTGCTGTCGCATCCTCCGCGCTCAGTGTCGTCGTGTCCAACTTCCGCGGAACGCCAGGAGGTATGGCGAGTGATGACTCGGCAAATGCCAAACTCTTTTTGTGTTCATTGTGATTGACTCTATATGTGTATGTTTCAGTATTTACTATCGGTGCAAGTGGTGCGGTCATGGGCGTATTTACCGTGTACTGTCTGCTCTTCCCCAACCGAGAGGTATGGTATGCGCTCAATGGTTCTGTGTGTGTTAATGTCGATTCCAATTGCTCTAACAAATTCTGCTGTGACATGATCTCCTTCTTTAGCTGATGCTCTACGGGCTCGTTGACATCACGGCCGCGGATGCGCTGAAGCTCACAACCGCGATGAATTTGGTCGGCTCTGTGTTCCAGCGTAACCTCGCAGTAGACTGCGTGGGTCACATCGGCGGTCAGACCACCGGACTGGTGTTGAACGAAGCCTCGTTACTGGCATAGATTTGTGCAATGGGTCATCTGTCTTTCTCCATTCACAGTCTTCATTCAAACTGGTGAGAAAGCGGAAAGGAAGTGATGAGACCTGCAGCATAGCTTTTGATCGATTTCAAGTTATACAACCCCAAATGCATGTTTAGACTCTGACGAACAACGAAAGCAAGCAAAGGCGAACGTGTTTTGTTGGTTATGTCTTGTGTGTTTTTGTAGTTGGAAATTGCTGAAATTGTACGTCCAAGGCACCGTCTTCGACTCGTATTTTTTCGTCACCACATCCCTCCCATTTTCAACGCCTCCAGTAGTGAACGTCCCCAGGAAGAGACCCGCAGGCGGTAGATTTGCGCCGCTGGAATGACACTAGCTCGTCTCAGAAAAATGATGCGGAACCAGATCACGCGCCGCTTATTCAGCCTGCTCCAAGTAGTCCTTGACTTCAGCTGGCGTCAGCACGTGGAACTTCTTATCGTCCTTAATGATACCGACCTCGATGTTGTTCTCATCCATCTGTGCACGTATACATAACAAGATCAGTGACCCTGCAATGACACAGTTGCTAAAGGATACAGCAAGTTGCACCGCACCTCGCCTTCGAAGCCTTCACGGAGCGTGAGCAGTGCCGTGTGGATTGCGTCTTCGATCTCAAGATCGTCGTTGTAACGCTAAATGCACACAATCATAGAGAAGTATCGGTTAGCAGCTATCGTCTGCACGCATTATACGGCTTCTTCTCGCCAGCTACGTACTCGCTCGAGGAACGTCTTTGCGCTGACAGAGTCCTTGCCGATCGCCGTCGCTTTCCATCCGAAGTACGCACCAGATGGGTCAATCTGATACAACTGCGGACCGTCGTCATCGAAACCAGCAAAGAGGATCGACACACCAAATGGACGCACACCGCCGGACTGGGTGAACTCTTGCATGATAGCAGCCAGCTCACGCACGAGGATGCTGGCTGGGGCGTGTTCCTAAACAGCAATTCAACAATGCGATTAACCTCGGTTATTCCGAATCACAAGCGCTTCTTGTAACGTGTGCACAATCCTTTGTACCTTGTACTTCTGGAAGTAAGTCTGGGCTTTCTTTCGGGCCTTGCGCACGAGCACGCGGTAGTCTGGGCCAAGACCGCTGTACACGATACCGGCGTTCTCCGAGAGCATCGCGATCTTCTTACTCGAGGTCTCATCGACCAGGATCGTAGGCAGCTTCTTTTCGGTCGCGATCACCACACCGTTCTTGGCTGTCGTATGCGAAGAGCCACAAAGATATACATATCCATGCATAGAGACATATAGATGGAATCAGAGACCGTATCCAAGCATTTTCGCTGCAAATAACGGAAACAAAGAGTCACTACGCACACTTGATGCCGAGCGAGGTCTTTCCGCCAGTGTTGACTGCATTGAGAGCGTATTCGATCTGCAGCAGTTTGCCCGACGGGTTGAACGTCGTCAAACTGAACGAGTATGCAGAGTCGGCCATCTTGAGTCAAGTTGTGTTTCGAAGAGCTACATTTGGGTTAATTGCAGTGACAGCGACATAATACACATACATGTTAGCACATTGCTCTCTGCACACACTACAGCATGCGTAGCGCACATGTACATGCACGCACGCTCGTCCCCTCGTCGTCACATACAGAGAGGTCAAGCGCGCGCAGGCGTCGTCGGCATGTACCTGATCGATATCTTGAGCTGCAAGCACGAAATCCTTCTCCTTCGCCCCCCTCGTCAAAGGCAAAAAAATATCCAAACGCGGTCCGGTTCGGTAAGATACCGGTTCAGCGCGAGATCCTGAACCGAGACAATTTGAAACAGGTCCTCTAATCAGATGATTGCTGTACGTGCAACTTGAAGAAGAGGGCTACTATTCAAAGCAGAACTTTCGTAGGTACGGTGTACTTTAGCCAGCTCCAGACCATGCGAACTTTACGTGAATACACTTTTGATCGGATACTTATCAAGACGTGAGTTGCAGTATTTCATTAAACATTTAAATAGGTACAATTTGGAGTTGTATCCGTAGATTGATATTTCTTAATACATATATCAACATTAGTATCCAAGTTAGTATCTCTCTTGTTAATTTCCCCTTTCGATTTGCAACACTGCGAGAAACACAACGCAACTAGGTCTTCGACTGACTCACTTCATAGAAATCACCGGCAATAATGGGGAGCGGCTCGGTCGGTGCGCTGCGGCGCACGTTCAGCTACGTCTTCTACGAGCGCAACCCGCTCGTGCAGGCAAGAATTTCGCCTCTGCTTATGTATGAGTGCGTGTGTATATGCGATGGCTCATTCACTCGTCTGTTTGTTCTTCCTGTAATGTTAGTGCATTTATGTCGCTACGATGAGTTCGACGTATTACCTGTTTGTCACAGAAGCGCACCCGCTAATCCCGAATAGCTACGTGAACGCCTACCACAAGTACGTGTGGAAGAGACGCGCTGATTGCAATGTGCGTATGCAGCGCTCTTCATTACGGTGCTAACAACACACCTTTGCTATGCGTAGGTGGGTCGCATGCGTGCTCTTCGTCGTGTGCTTTGGACTCTACGTGTTCATGTGCAGAATGGATCCGGGCGTAATCCACGTGCACAACCTCGGCAAGTTCACGCGGTATCCGAACCACCCCGTGCTCTTCCCTGAGGGAAAATATTGCCGCACGTGCAAGACGCTCAAGTGAGTTGAAGCGAAGAGACAGCCGTGTGTATTATAGCAGTATATTGTATGTGGCTAATTACTATTGTCGTGTGACAACAGGATCCCTCGCTCCAAGCACTGTCGAATGTGTAACCATTGCATCGCTCGCTTTGACCACCAGTACGTAGTGCTTCGTTTACAGCACTTTCGATGCCGTCGCATTGCGCATTGTGTTTGCTAACTCGCTTTTTATTTCTCTTTTCGTCCCTACAGCTGCAGTAAGAGCCAAGTCTTCATTTATCATTGTGTTGTGCCTGTGGGGATCTGCTTACTAATTGATGGAGTGCGCTGCCAGTCTGGTTCAACGGATGCGTCGGAGAGGGAAACTACAAGCATTTCCTTCTCTTTCTAGTGGTGAGTCATCGTCTGTCGATCTATGTGCCGTGGTGGCTGCGTGCTTGCTCACATTTGCCGCTTTCTTCCTTGACTGCAGATCCAGCTTGCGCTTTGCGTACACGTGCTCTACCTCACCAGCACCGTATTTCTTGAACTTGTATGTGCATTTTAACTTGAGTACAAACGTGAGTCTGGGTTTGTACTGAGACTCGCTGTGCTGCTGATGATGATATGGCCGAACACTGTAGACGGCGCCGATCCTAGAAGCGCGATCGCGGGATCCAGACGCCGCTGACCAGAACCAGCGAGTGGAGATGACAAACGCGCTTCAGCACATCATCGCGGTACGTTTGTGTTGGTTTGTTCTTACTAAACAGCGCTTTCCTTTTATTATAACAGCGTCTCACACGATGGGCTGCACCATTTTTACAGACCAACCAACCGCTTGGGTTCGTCGCGGCCATCTCGCTGATGATCGGACTGGTGGTCTGGCTGTTCATCATGATGCAGCTACGTCGCATCGCACTCAACACGACGGCGAACGAGTCGTTCAAGCGAGACGATCTCTACGACGCGGCGGAGCTGGACGGCGAGACGACGGGAAGACGCATGCTGAGCGTGCTCATGGGACAGCTGCGTCGCAAAGTGCGCAATGGGAATGGGAATGCGAGTGCGAACGCGCCACCGCGCAGTG
This sequence comes from Pythium sp. MPC-2022a, assembly GCA_038050625.1. Classification (NCBI taxonomy): domain Eukaryota; phylum Oomycota; class Peronosporomycetes; order Pythiales; family Pythiaceae; genus Pythium; species Pythium sp. MPC-2022a. Next base: position 13,985 of record JALBZB010000054.1, read on the forward strand.
GGCGCACGAAAGAACTGGACGCGTCCTGGGGCGGCATGTTCTCCCCCGATCTGATCCTCAACACGGAGGAGTCGTTCTCCGTGAGCGACGTCAAGTTTAATCCGTATGACCTCGGCGGCTTTTGGCAGAACCTAAAGGACGCGCTGCAGCTGAGAGAGCGCAAGATCGTGCACAAACACGACCAGAACTGCTCTCACAGCCACGGTCACAGCCATGGTGACAAGAGTACGACAATCGTCACCACCACCAGCGTCATCAAGTCAAGCAAGAAAAAGAACTAAGCTGTTGAATGGAGCTGCTGATAGAAGACCAAGAAGAAGCAAGGGAGAAAATACATGGGTGTTGATCATTTGTTGCTTCTTATCTAAAGAGGCACGCGCAGTTCAATGGGAAGCCAAGAGAGAACAGATTAGGTAAAAAGACAATAGAAAGTGCTGCTGGTGCTCTGTGGTAATAACTAACGAGTACTACTTGAGAAGCCATTCACGAATGCCCGCTCACTCGTTTATCATATCACACACATGTCAGACCCAGTTCTCGCTTCCGATCGAACTGCTCTGGCTTCATAGCGACACTTCGCTGTCCACTTGCAGTTTATTGCGCGACGCCTCGTTACTGCTGCTGAGCGATGACGAAGAGCTCGAAAGCACCTTGTTCATACTGATTGTCGCCTGCACCGAATGCACGGCGGCCTTGAACTTCTTGCGCGCGTGGAAGCGGCGCAGCTCAGTCAGCGCACTCGTGAGCGGCACGGTCGCGACCTCGGCGTCCACGATCCATCGGTGCTCAAGCAGCTCCATAGCGGTCGCTCTGTGGACAAGGGAACAAAACGCGAATCAATATGGTAAGTACATCTAAATGAAATATGAACACAAAGACAACAGAAATCACAGCCTTACAAGCTACGCACCTGTTCTTTGGGTCGACGACGAGCATGCGACTGATAAAGTCCTTGGCGTCGTCCGAGACGTTGTCCCAGTACGGCGAGTCGTACTGGTATTTGCCCTTTCGGATCTTGCGGAAGAGGATCGGCTGCGAGTCGTCGTGGAACGGCGGGTATCCCGCAAGCAGGATGTACGTGATCACACCGATACTCCAGACGTCCACGGGCTTGCCGTACGGCGCGCCTTCGAGGATCTCAGGGGCAACGTATCCTGGCGTGCCGCAGGTGGTCACAAGCCCTGCGTCGTCCTTGGTCACTGTCTTGGCGAACCCGAAGTCTGCGAGTTTGATGGACGCGTCATCGTCCGCCGACATGAGCAACAGATTCTCGGGCTTCAGGTCACGATGCACCACGTCCTTGTCGTGGCAGTACTTAATCGCGCCGAGCAGGATCTTCACGAGATCGCGCGCCTCTTTCTCGCTGTAAAACGTCTTCTCCACGATGCGGTCGAAGAGCTCGCCGCCGCTCACGAACTCGGTCACGAGGTAGTAGTACTCTGGCTCGACAAAGAACTCGCGAAGCGTCATGATGTTTGGGTGGTTCATCTGGAAAAACACAATATAATAATACGGTATTTAAATGAGCCCACACGCGTACACGATAGCAAAAACATCATCATCACGCAAGAGGCATACGATTCACAACACAAACATACTTGCTGCAGGATGGCGACTTCCGTCATGATCGCTTCATCGTCCTCCTCGGTCAGCTCCGAGCGCTTGATGCACTTGATCGCGAACTTCTCCTTCGAGTGCTTGTGCACGCCCTCGCGCACAACCGAGTACGAGCCCGAGCCGATGACCTTGCCGAGCGAGTAGAAGTTAGTCACTTTGCCCGACTTGGCGCCCGTAGTCGGCTCCTCGGTCACTACGGAGCTGTTGCTCGTGTTCGCGATGAGCTCCGACGACTTGGGCTGCGGCGTGCCAAGCGAGTTGTTGCCCTACAGACAGACGCGCACGGGGTTCGTTAGCCGGTGAGCGCACGAAGGGGTCGGATGAGATCGTGCACATAGACACATACACATATACACACACCTTGAAGCAGCAGAGAACAAAGTCCAGACAGCCCATTGGTTCTGTTGTAATCGCGAGAAAGGTGGTGAAGGAGCCTTCTTCTTCACGTCGCCACTTGGGAATTGACTGATTCTTGAGATCGCGTCTGTCTGCGCAAAAGCCGATACAAAAATGCCGATAAAATCCGATACAAAAATGGCGATGTAAAATCTGACAGAAAAAAATCAGTGCAAAAATGCAAGTAACCAACGTCTTTTTGTTAATAACAAACGTTATTTTGAAAGTGAACCCACGAAAAAATCACCCATCTCTATCTGGGAGAGAAAATCCGCTTTCAGATGTGGACCACATCATAGTTCGTGTGTCCCACATCACAATGCCCTTTCCGCACTTGCCCTAAATAGTGGGCCCTTCGATGAACTGGTTGGCAAGCCACGCACACAAGATCATCATCAACAATGGCTTGGGGACAGCGAGCGGGTGTGCAGGACCTGCTCGACCGCCTACAGCAGCCGGCGACGGCCAAGAGCCTCTACGTGCTCAGCACGCGCAAGATCACCGAGGCGGACGCCAAGCGCCTCGCGGAGAATATCGCGGTCAACACGCAGCTGGAAGAGCTCTACCTGTCTGGCCACCGCCTCTCGCCAGAAGGGCTCCAGGCATTCGCGGACTGCATCGCCGTGAACACGACGCTCAAGCACCTGTGTGTGGGTCATGACACCCTTGGCGATGAGGGCGTGGAGATCCTCTGTGACGGTATTGCGAGAAACCCCAACTCGGCGCTGCAGGTGTGGGATCTGGAGCACAAGTTGCTGTCCTTGACTGGCGCCGCTTCGCTCGGTAAACTGCTCGAAAGCAACAAGACACTGACCACGCTGACCATCTCGCGCAACGCGCTGGGCGATGAAGCTGTCGGCACTCTGCTGAATGGGCTTCGTTCGAACCCACAGTCAGCGCTTCAGACGCTGTTGCTGACCGACGCTGGCATCACCGGCGCCGCGCTCGACCATTTTGCGTCGCTCTTGGCGCTCCCAACGTGCTCGCTCCAGTCGCTGCAGCTGTCATTCAACGGATTAGAGACCGCTGGCACTGCGTTCTTCGACGCGCTGGCGAAGAATACGTCGCTTAAGAAGCTCTACTTGAAGGACTGCAAGCTGAGCGACTCGCATGCGACGGCGCTGGGCAATGCGCTCAAGCACAACGCCGCCCTCGAAGAGATCGATCTCTCCGACAACAGCGTGACTGAAGCAGGATGCACTGCTCTCGCTGGCGGTCTCCAGCTCAACTCGACGCTCAAGTCGCTCACTGTCGGCAATAACAAGTGCACGGACGCCGGTGCCACGCTGATCGCGCAAGCCCTTGCCGCCAACAAGTCGCTCGCGTACCTGGACTTGAGCAAGAACGAGCTCACGCAGAGCGGCATCAAGGCGCTGCTCGAGCTCACCTCTGTGAAGGAGCTCCATGTGTTCAACAACACGATCGGCGAGGGGTTGTACGAACTGCTGCCTGTGATCGTTGCAAACCAGAGCATCGAGCACTTGGACGTTGGCGCGAACCAGCTTCACGGTGAGCTGAGCATCGCGCTCTTCGACGCGATCCACGACCACCCGACGCTCAAGACGCTGGAGATGGGCGGTAACAGCCTCGGCGAAGCAGGTCACGCGGCGCTCGACCGTCTGCGTCAAGCGAACCGCGCGCTTGACGTCGCTGTCGACAAGAACGCGCAGGACGAGAATGGCAACTTCAACTTCGACGAGCAATAGATTTTTTGTACAGGTATAGACAAACAACAGCAGCAACAGTTTTGCGTGCTCTGACACACGTGAAAGATGGGAACAATGAATGGGATTTGGTCGCTTTCTTGGCGCCAATGAGCATATCAGTCGAAGAAGTCTTTGTTCCTGCATTAATTAATTTGTAGATACGTGTCATCCATCCCATGCCATCAACCATTCAATCACGAGTCGCTTTTCACCGTCGAGTTCTGCAAAAGCGACGCGAGCGCGGCTTCCACAACGTCCACAGACAGCGATTTCTTGAACTGTGTCAAGTCGTGCTTCATGTCCACCTGCCACTTCTCGACCTCATGCTGAATGGTCTCGAGAAGGGAGAGCGCATGCGTCTCGTCCTCCTCTGCGAGCACCCGGACGTATTCACTCCACACCGCGTAATTCTCTTCAAGTTTCCGCACTGAGTTGTATGACTCGGATATGCTCGACTCGAACATGCCGATCCGAACTTTTAGAGCCTGGTGGTAGTCGTGGGTGTCACGCACCGTAGTTGCAGCGCGCAGCAAACCAGACGCACCGAAGATGAAACCGAGCAGCATGACGAAGTACCCTATGTAGGTGTACACCCATGAGTGCTTCTTCGTTGCATCACCGCTCACTTGGCTTCTACGAGGACCACTGTGCACTGTATTCGTATGTTGAGCGGTGCTCTCCTCACGATGTAATCTACCGGTGTCTGCTCGGGAGCGGGTTTCAGACTGCACCGCAGCTGTTTCTCTGTTCTTGGCAGCATCTGCTGGTTTTACGTTCCGCTGTGGCGGAGGATTCATGGAACTGCGAGCGCCATTTTTGTCTCTGACGAGAGCTTCAAAGCTGCTGGAATCCTGGCTTGAAAACTGCGCAAACAACGCTGAATTTCTCGGCATGGCACCTCTTCTTTCAGCTGACGATGGTCGAGAGTTGCTAGCTTCAGCTTCTCTCAATATCCCTTGAAACTGTCTCTCCACTTGGTCGCGATCAAAGTCTGCATTTGGCTGTTTCTCATGTCTTGGTCGTTGAGATGGATAGTCTGGCTGACGGGTTTCGTAGTGCCCTGCACTTTGTTGGAAGTGTCCACTTTTTCTGCTGGTAGGAGGTCTAAACCCGCGAGCATCGTGCAGATTGACATCTCTGCTCTTCTTTTCGACAGCTCGAGTTTCAGCAACTCTCTCGCTCTTGAACTCTTCTTCAATCTCGAATAAATTATGGGTCGCATCAGATTCACGAACCGGGTACGAGAAGTCCCGCCCATCAGAAACTTGTCGTTTGACACCAATTGAATCCGTATCGATTTTGTCTTCGTGCGAGTTTGCTTGGCGTTCTTTGTCGTTGGCAGCAGAAGGCATCCAGTCAGCGCTTCGAGGTCGAGCAGTCGACGCTTCGCCAACCTTGCCCATACGAGGTTTCAGTGGAAGTCCGCGAACATCCACCTTGGTGAGTGCCTGCAGCGTTGCCATTGTCTTCTGAATACCTCTCAGATTCTCCAACGCGTTTTTGGTCAGACTGTCTGAGCTTTCTTCCTCACGACGGACTCGTTCGCGAACATCAGGTGCTTTCTCTACGTAATCCTTTGCCGTAACTTCTTCACGACTGATCAGCATTGTCTCCTCAATATCCGCATCAATGGAAGTCCCCACTTGTTCATCAAATGCGTTCTCGACCGCATTTTGTTGAGCGCTGATGTCTGGTCTAATCGCAACTTCCTCTTCCGGTACATGCATAGTCGTTTGCTCTGCAATGAGGTCCGCTTTCTGTGGCGGTTCTTGATCAAAGACCGCCGAGCCCAATGAGATCGTTGGTGGAAGTGGCTCTTCTTCGTGTACAAGGAGAGATTCTTGTTCGCGCGGTACTTGTGATTGTGTTGAGAGAGGAGCATCGACTGCACTGACTGAGGCAACTGGTGCTTCTTCTCTTTGGGGAGGTTGCGCAATAGTAGGAGCGCGTGCAGTACTGACTGGGACAGGGACCGGGTCTTGGACTGTTAGCTCGTTTTCATCAGTGCTTGTTGTAGTCTTCCGCCTTGCTCGTACAGTCACGTTGCTGTCGGATCGAAGTGGGGTTGGCGCAGCATCTGAACTCGGGATTGGATTGTCAAGAAAGTGATCCCGACCGTTGGAAGCTACCGATTGGTTTTCTTGGCTTGCACTCTTCGGTGGACTCTTGCTCGCAAGCTTGAAGTTCACCATTGACAACGACGTCGGTCCGCTTGGCCGTGGGATAAGGCTTGGTGACTTCTTGGCCTCAACTGGTGGAGAATCTTGGGAGCGAGAAATACCAAATGCTCGCGAGACGGGTTTATTTCGTGGTACTGGGCTTTTCGTCGATAGGGGCGGGATCTTGGAACCTTCTGCTTTTTGCTCAATTCGCGATCGACGAAAGATATCATCCGGTCTTGTCGATGCTGGGGGTATGGGGATTCCGGTCGAGATCGACTGTGACTCTGATTCGGAGTTTATAACACTCACCTTTGCTGGAGACAGACAGGGAATACCAGACTTCGCCGACATCGGTTTCTCGTTTTCATCTTCTTGAAAGAGCCGCCGTGGGATTGATGGATGCGCTTGAGTATCTTTCGGACTCTCCTCCGTCTCTTGGTCCGCGCGCTTCTTTCCTGGAGGTGTTGCGACGTGAATTTCCACCTCTTGACTTTCAAGGGACGAGCTCTTTTGGTACAGCGAGCGCTGCTTTGCGAGTGTCTTGCCGCTCTTCTCTGCTCTGCTCATTTTTTTCTGCAGCTCTGGGTATTTCTTCAAAATCGCCAGCGAGATGACTGCGTGAGGCTTTTCCTTCAGTAACAAATCTCGCCCTGGACCGGATGGAATATCGACGAGCTCCCCAACACGCTCTTCCCTGCAGAGCGATCGGTGGAGCGTAAGCATTGATTGATATCTTTCGAAGAGACGCGCAATTTGTACAGCAAATTATAACAGCAACGTACCACAATGACGCAAGCGAACAGAAAACGTCACGAGTGGCACTTCGCACTTGTTGCGCCGGATCTGGAAGCCCACGGCGGATGATTTCCACCACCTCGCTGTAATACGGCTCGATTTCTTCTTTCTGCCAGCACGCGAGAATCACGGCAAGTTGCTCCAGCATCAGCACTCGGGTTTTCTCTGCGTTTTCGCAAAACGAGCGAGTCAGATAAGCGTCATCAACTACCTAGGCAGTGTGAGCTTTTCTTGGATCAAGCTATAGGTATAAGCGCAAGCTCACCTTGTGGAGACTGCGCGAAGATCTTCTTGAAAAAATGCAGATCATATCGAACATGCTCGGAGATCACCTTGAATAACATCGCGCCAGGCTGACGCACAGCACCGGACGCTCCTTTCGCTGTGCTCACCAGCGACGGCAGTAAATCGTTTGCCACTTCACGGAAGTCTCGCTTCATGACTTTTACCATGCGCGCGATATGCGAGCACACTTGGCCGACCAGTTTCGACCTGAACCCTGTAATCTGTGCGCCGAGCTCATTCTGCATCCAACGAACACAAAACAGCAAAAGAGCACAGTGTCAGCTTGCATCACTCCACAGTATGTGGAAAGCTCATTTCATGTCGTTGCACCATGAGTAGCTTGAAAGTCACACTCACAGAGATCGATAGAAGCTGGCGCGCGACGTCTCGCATCGACTGCTGGTGGCCGAATGTCTCGATCGCGTGCGCCAGCGCGTCCAGCGCGTTCGAGATGTCGTTCCATTCCGCGTCCGCTGTCGCCAGCACTTGCTGCGTCAGCTGCACCTGTTCTCACATAACACCATCACCAACACCAGTGCAGCTAAAGTGAGCACTCACAAGCGCACATATACAAACCACTGCAGCCGCACTAATAATCATATTCGACATGCGTGCACGCACCTGTCGAGCTACGCGCTCCATGCTCTGTTGTTCACTGCGCCGGCTCGTTGCAGTCAGTTGTTGCCGCGGATTCCACACAAAACGTTCCCAAAGAAAATACGCAAAGACAGTAATTTTTGTGTGATATTGCACGTTCATTTGATGGGGAATCCGGTTTCGGTTGAATTTCCCATACAACTTGAAAGCTAAATGTATAAAAATGTATCAGCGAAAGCCGATTCAAAAAAAGCGCGTGACCCTCCGATTTTCGGAATCGGCTTTCGTTGATGCATATCTTTATCTTACAATTTGTATGAGATTCAACTGAAACCGGATTCCTCGTCAACAACAACAGACGATTCTGGAATTGAAATTTGCGAAATTTGCGAATCAAACATAATTTCATTTATTTGGAGATTATAGAAAGCCTAATTTGGAGTTCAATAAAGCCTAGGGCACGTTGTGTGAAAAATGCCTTTCCGATCGCTCGATTCAAAGCAAGAGGAGAGAAGAGAAGCGCTCATTTGTTGATTCAAAGCAAGTGAAAACGGCGATAGCGACACCAAGAATGCGCAGCTGAAGCCGATGATGTGGCGTTGTGGATGGAGCCTTGAGGAGCACGAGCACGCAATCGTATAGAAGTCAGAGTGCAGACGCCGCTGAAGAGCGGATTATAGTGTGATTGGCGTTCCTGTGTGACGTGGACCGTCATGCCGTCGAGGAAGAAGAAAGACGATGAACTGGAGGAAGAGACGCTCGTCAGTGGCGCTTGCGCGCCCCAGCTAATGAAGCCTGTTCAAAAAGAGGCGACTTGGTCAACGTCCACTTCCGTGCTAAAAGTGCATCTTGTGATCGTGCACCTCGCGAACCACGACACTTTGAAATCATTTGCATAAGTCTCGTGGGCATTTGGGTCTTCGCTCTTGTATCCGACTCGGATGTTCTCATTGTTTCGGTTCAGCTCGCGCAAACTGAAGTTTATCAGCGCAATCACATCATTCTTTTGGCTCTGCGTCAATTTCTCCAACCTCCCATGGTATGCTTTCTTACCATATCGTTCGACTCAGTATTGGAGGGTTGTTATAGAAACGCCAGTCTCCTTGTATATGTCCCCCAGCTGATGCTTCTCTCTCGCACAACGATGGCTACAAGTGTCATGGTTTCGCGCTTGCGGTCGTTCTTGTTGGGAGTTGCTTTTAGCACGCGCGCTATGGACAGTAACCAGCAAGACTACCCAATATGACAAGCCATAGGGACCGACGCGGGCGGAGACGACAGACACTCGTACGTCGAAACACTCGTTTTTCCGGACAAAGCTCTCCCCTGCTCAGATTAATCATTGCTGGGAGGATGCGAAAACCGAGCAAGCTGCTTTCTCGCGCATGAGAAACCCGCTCTTCGATCGATGTTGGGGTATATCGATGCAGCTTGGACCAGCATTGACATCTGCATGCATCTAATTACTTCGGGATTGGTGCAAATTTCATCTATCAGCCTTGTGTTGATGGCATTTCCTAATGTGCGTGTTGGTCGTGTTTTATTAATGTGTATATTACCGAGTACCTCATAAAGGTGAAAAGCAGCGTCACCTCAAGATCCGGATTATCACGGACAAGAACGAATCAATGGGACGTTACTCGCAGATTGCTAAACTTTCAGATGTCGGCATGAAGGTTCTTTGCCATCCCAGCCGAATTTTTCACCATAAAGTAAGATTTCCACTCATTTTTACATAGCGAAAATCTGAGCTGTTCCCTTGCACTCATTTTTTTTTGTAATGTTGGTGTTTCTATCAGTTCATCGTTGTAAATGGCAGACTTCTCTTGTCCAGTTCTATGAACTGGAGCAAGAGAGGAATTCTCCAGAACGACGACAATTTGATCGTTCATTGTGGCGAGGCAATACTCGAGCGCTTCAATTAACTGTACGAGAAGTTGGGGAAGGTTTACAACGTTATTGTTGGCGAAATGCGACGCGCTTCAGCAGAGGAAACAAGACGCATTCAAATGGCAAAGAACCCCTTCTTGGAGCGACACCACGGCAGGCGATGGTGATACTAGCACCACTTTGTGGTGAAGATGGTTTCTCGTCTCGCGTGTTGCGTACAGCGCATGCACTTGTATCACGCGACACCAAACAGCTTGCCGGTGCACGTTCACCCTTGCATAGTAGTGCATCTGTGCGCAAGCAAGAGCATCAAATGGAGAAGATCTTAGTGGCGAGAACACAGTGCAACATATGTGTGTTAGGAGAGAAGCTCCGGCGAACTGTGTTCGACACAGTGCAAACATGTGCACAATGAAGCTCAGGTGAGCTTCATTTTGTGTGTGTTTTCGCTGTGCAAAGTTTGCAACAAGAAACGCCGAGCCCTCAACGAGCTTAACTTATGCAGACATTTCTGCGGGACATACCATTTTTGCGAATTTAACACAAAAAGCGGATATATATGGCTGATTCGGATTTAGGATAGGTTAAAAACGGGACTACGAGTTTCTAATATTTTCAGTGCATTTACTGTGCAGAAAATAGAATCAGGTGGCAGCTGTATAATTATTGAAAACGGCGTATACCGCCGCGAGATTCCAATTTCGCTGAAAAAGAGGGTCTAAAATATAAAAATTGCGTAGCGGTTATATTTTATAGGGAAGTTTCCGTCTGTGATATACCTCTTAAACTTGCGCGAGGATGTTCATTCTGCAAAATAGAGAGGTTAAAAAGCTATGTTTGGAATCAATCGTGGGAAAAAGGAAAAAAGCGAGTAGTTTGTTATGTGAATTCCATCAACTGTCTGTGGATTCTATCGACTACAAGCTTTCATTTACCAAAGCGCAACCCTGGGTATACAGTATAACCAATCTGAGGGAAATGACGTGTTCAAACGCGTCATTTCAGTCAAAAACGGATTTTGGTTGCACGCAGCAAGTCACATTGGAATTGACTGCCGAGCGCGCAAATGCAGATACAGGGCGTATGACTAGATCCACGAGTGTTCTTCAAGGACCGCCGCTGCAGTCCTTCTTTTCTTTCCGTACTGGCGGTGAATCTCTTGATTGCCTCGCCCGCCTGCGTGTTGCTGGTTGGGCAGACAGCTGAGGCAACGAACGCGCCGATTGCTAGAGAGCGCGTGTAAAACCGGATTCGTGACGAAAGGGGAGGGGCGACGACAAAAGATCCCTCCAAACACGCGGTTTGCTGAAGACCAAACGTCTTGCATGTCACTAATTCATGTTTGCAAGTGGATCTGCAACCTCCGTCTACAACTAGAAATTCGCATGCCGAAATTTTGCAACTTGTGTGTAGCACACCTCTGGACATATAAACTGTGTAGGGATGAGGCAGCGCAAATTTGGCGTGTTTCTTTTGATCAGCGAGCCTGTCAAGGTTCAATACCATCTGGCCCTTCCCTCACAAAACGTCATGATATTTGTATGCTTCACAAAAACCTTGTCCAAATTTTGAGTTATAAAACCTTCTTTTCGAGGTGATTCGAGGGAGCTTCTATTGAAGGCAGGCTGAGTTGTCGGGTGCAACACGTGTTGGCATTCACCAACTTGGCGCGCAGTCCACACTTCCCTCCAAGCGTAAGTTCCTCCCTCCATTCCATCTCCAAGCCATCACCGCCGCCTCGTTCACCCTTTGTCCGCCTGTTCGCTGCTACATTCCGTTCGTAGTCGTGCATGAAGATGCTAGCGTTTTCTGCTGACTCATGGCGGATGCGGACGTGAAGAGGCGTGTTGAAGTTCGGCAGGAGGACCCGCCCGCGTGACCTGTATGACCAAGTCTGACCGCTACATGTGTTTGTCTCTCTTTATCTTCATTGTAGAATTAGCAACAGCAAAACCAACAACTATGACCGTCGATCTCACGCGCGAACAGATGAAGTCCTACTGGGTCGAGCACAGGTGCGCACCGAACGAATGCCGTGCTGTTCTTGTTTGCTGCGATTGCCTGATTGAGACTGACGTATCTGCTGTGATTGCGTTTTTTTGCTGCAGCTCGTCGACCACCATCGAAACCATGATGCTCGACACGAACGCCAAGACTCTGCACGAATTGGAGATCCCTGAGATCCTCGAGAAGGCGCCAGCCATGGAAGGCAAGGACGTGCTGGAGCTAGCGGCGGGCATCGGTCGCTACACGGGCATCATTGGCCAGACCGCCAAGTCTGTCACCGCCGTGGAATTCATTGAGGACTTCCACAGCGCGAACGCCAAGGCGAACGGCCACTTGGGCAACATCACGTTCCTGTGCCAGGACGTCGTGCACATGGAGGCGGAGCCGAACTCGTTCGACGTGATCTTCTCCAACTGGATCTTCATGTACCTGAGCGACGAGGAAGTGAAAGCTTTCGCGCAGAAGGCGGTCAAGTGGCTCCGTCCAGGCGGCAAGCTCTTCTTCCGCGAATCCTGCTTCCGCCAGTCGGGCGACGTCAAGCGTGGCGCGAACCCAACCAACTACCGCCACCCAAGCTTCTACATCAGCGCCTTCGGCTCGGTCGTCTCGGAAGAAGCCGCTGGCGCCGGTTTCTTCAACTTGGATTCCTCAAGCAGCGTCTCCGTGTACCGCAAGATCAAGAAGAACAACGGCCAGGTGTGCTTCAACTACACCAAGGTGGTGAAGGAAGGTGACGCCAGCTCGGTCGCGACGTTCCAGAAGTTCCTCGACGAGCAGCAATACTCCAACAAGAGCATCACTCGCTACGAGAAGATCTTCGGCAAGGGATACGTGAGCACTGGCGGCCAGAGCACGACCACCGAGTTCGTCGAGATGCTCAACCTGAAGAAGGGCGAGCGCGTGCTGGACGTCGGCTGCGGCATTGGCGGCGGCGACTTCTACATGGCGCGTCAGTTTGGCGTCTCGGTCGTTGGCATCGACCTCTCGACCAACATGGTGCACCGTGCGCTCGAGACCTCGATGAGCGACGCCACCACGGACGTGGAGTTTGAGATCTGCGACGCGACTGTCCGCGATTACCCAGCCGAGTCGTTTGACGTGGTGTACTCGCGCGACACGATCCTGCACATCGCCGACAAGGAAGCGCTCTTCACCAAGTTCTTCAAGTGGCTGAAGCCTGGCGGCCGCGTGCTCATCTCGGACTACTGCTGCGGCGAGCAAGAACAGAGCGACCGCTTCAAGGCGTACGTCGCGAGCCGCGGCTATCACTTACTCTCGCCATCGCAGTATGGTCGCGTGCTCGAGACCGTCGGCTTCACTGACGTCGTCGCGGAAGACCGCACGGAGCACTTTGTGGAAGTGCTCAAGGAAGAGCTCGAGCGCACGCTGATCACCAAGGACGAGTTCATCAAGGAGACGTCGGAGCAGGACTTTAACGACATCGTGAACGGCTGGAAGTCCAAGCTCGTACGCTGCGCGGACGGCGACCAGAAGTGGGGTCTCTTCATCGGTCAGAAGGAGTAAGTAAATGGTATAAACACACCAGTAGTAACCGAGTCAATGTAAGCGCAAGGTCTGTGTTATAATCCTTTTTAATGTTATAGACAGCGTCCGAATATAAATACAGCTACACAAAATGCAAACGGCGCGAGAGCATTCAAATACTGGTATTCTGTCAGACTTTACGCAGGAACAAGACGCAACTGCTCGAACGTGTGGTGGAGGACGACAGCGTCAGAGCTTGACGTCGGCTGCTCTTGTTCTTCGTCGCCGTCGTCATCGTCTTGGTTGGTTCGAGCGTGCAGACAGTCGTTGCTCTTGCCTTGCTCTGGTGGCTCCGACGATTCGTACTGTGCAAAAATGCTGAGCAGGTGCTCGAACACTGCATCGTCCAGCTCCAGCAGCAATTCTGAGCTCTCTCTGTCTTGATTGTCGCTGTATTCAACAGGAGCAGCTGCGTCTGCTCTCCTCAATTGATCACCATCCGCAGTGTTGTATTGCTGTTGCTCCTCTGTTGTCTGCGTCTCTAGAAGCTCGTGCAGGAACGTGTCTCCAAACTCAAATGCATCGCTTCCATCAGAGAAGCCCTTCGTGTCTACGCGCTGGAACGCGTCTGCGAGGTCCACACCTAGCTCCACCTCCGCATAATAGTCTCTGTCTCCAGAAATTGCGCTCGCGCCAGCACCAGCGAAGAGCTCGTCGTCGGCGAGCATGCTGCTTCCAATCCCTTGCTGAGCTTGTGAGGGATTCAAAATGGGTTCACAATGCAAATCTGTTTTTCCAAAAGTGTAGCCATCTATTTTTATATCCATACTTCTTCGTGATGTGTATCGTACTGATTCGTTCGCTACACATGAGCTGGTGCATTTTTTCATACAAGTAATAGTCAGTTTGCTATTCGCACTCAGAACGGCTCAGCAAACACGTCGAGACGCGGTCCGCTCGCGTCTCCACTCGCGTTAAACACCGCCACTTGGCTCTTCACGCACTTCGTGAGCCTCTTGTTGGCGCAGATGAACACAGCGACGCGCTCGCCAGGCTGTTGCGGGTGTGAGAAAGAGACCCCAACACTCGTGAAGAGAATGCGCCAATCAGGTCGAGCGTGGTGCAGTTCCACCACGTGTCTAAAGCAGCAATACTCCCAGTGCAAGCTTCCCAAGGTGTCGCCGTCACTAGTGGACGTCAAGTGTAGGTGAATCTCCATCGCACTCTGGTACTTGGCGTGCGACAACACGTCCTGGAAGTCGTCGAGGATGCTCAGGACCCACTGTAGCTGGTGCGCTTTCCGCGTGGACCAAACGAAGACCACCTTCTCGAGCAAAGTCTCCCCTGAAGATGCTGCGCCAACAGCAGCAGTATTACGTAACTCCTGACGCCAGGTGTGAAGAATGTAGCGCAGCGAAGACAGGAATGGAGTCACGCCGATGCCCGCAGCGACGAAGACCACCACTCTGTAGCGCACAAAGAGTGCAGTGGACGTGCCGATTGGCCCATTGACGCGCACAACGAGCGCAGTTTTCTCCCGAACGACCTGGGCGGCAAGCGCGCGCGTCCAGTCGCCTACCTGCGATATGTGCAGCTGCACGAACTCATCCTGCGGCGCTGAGCTGACGCTGAACGGATGCCACTCGAGCCGCGAGATCGACACTACCTGGACAAACACAAACTGAGAATCACAAGCAAGGTGAGCCGCGTGGATGCCAGTCTACCATCGTCAATGAGTGGTGTGTACCATTCCAGGCTTGACCTTGGTCTCGAATACTCTAGGCTTGGTGAGTTTCAGGAGCACAGTGTCGCTCTGGACCGCAAAGTCGATGACGCGCGTCTCGGAGAACGCGATCTTGCGCCGCTGTCGACACTCGCAGAGATACAGGATCAAGGGAACGAGCAGCCAGTACGGGGCTTGAAGCACCCCCATCCAGCCCGCCGCTCCGTGGATCTAGCAGGTAGACAGGAGAGAGTATCAGCATTAACCATCAGCTCAGACTGCTCTAATGGCTCTTGAAAGTGATAGACAGCACGTACCAGAAGAAGACCGATGAATGGTAGGAATGCCATGTGGACTATAAGGAACACCCGGTACGAGCGATCTCGCACACACGGAAAGCAGAATGGTGTCGCCACGAACACGCACAGCAGCATGAGCAGGCCCGTCCAAATTGGTAGCTGGACGAGTAGCTCCGACAAAGGAACTTCACGTAGAAACTGGTGGTGGTGGTACACTGAGTGTTCCCAGTCAACAGTCGAGCAGGTCCGAATCATGAAAAAGATGCAAATCCACGCCAGCGAGTGCACAGTTGATGCTGCGAGCACCGCGGCGCCGGCGAGTTTGTGGAACGCCACGTGCTTCTCGATCGGCGTGTTGGTGATGCTGGAAACATATCCAGTAGACTTGAGTTTCCCTCCAAGAAATAGCAGCGAGCGCACTCGCGTGACGCTGTGGTAGCAGATGAAGAGGAGCGCGAGCGCGGTGTTGATCAAGACGCACTCGGCGCTGCCCTTGGCGACCCCGGGCCAAAGCCACACGGCCGAGTCTCGCGGGTAGCACGAAAAACGCAAGACGAATCCGAGACAGTTGATTCCAAAGTAGATTGTGAGCCACGAGAGACACGCTCGAAAGCGGAGCCAGGAGGTCTGGAGCTTCTGGAGTACCGGAGACCTCGGTTGTGGGCTGGCTCTGTCGTTCACAATGTAGTTAGCTGGCTCTGAGCCGAGTAGATCACGACCGTGCACTTGATGATACTCTGTCGTTGGAGTCGAAGCATGCTCGTTCAGGGTCTGGAAGAATTCACCAAGCTCCTCTTGATCGAACGGAAATACTTCCACGCAAAGGTCCGTTGGTGTTACGCGTTGTACTCGAGTGGTGCTAGAGTCGCTAGGACTGTCCATTTTCAGGAATGACCAATGTTAGTGAGGTAGAACACCATGCTTTTGAGTAAATAGCCAACCAACTGATGAAACAGAGCTATGTTGTAATAATGAAAGGAGCCGCGGACGCCATCACACCGAGCGATTCTCAAAAGCACATCAATCAATCAGCTACACCTCAATTTCGCGTTCTTCTTCATCAATTTTCAATTTCTGATGGGGGCTTCTTCCCTAAAAACTTAAAATGCTTTATCTACAATTGTACCTTGGCAACACAAGTAAGTGTCTGCTGGTCTTTGCTCTCAATCTGATTACGACGCGCGTGATTGACTCATCAGTCTCGAGAGGTTGTCCTGGAACTCCTTCTCGATGCTCTCTAGACTCTCCTGGCGCTGTCGCTTCAGCAGCGCAATCTGCTCGTCAATGGTCAATCTCGCCGTCAGCTGCCGAGGCTGAGACTTGGTTCGACCATTCTCGTCTTTCAAAAGCTGATCCAGCGACAGGTGGACCACATCAGTGTGACTTGGACGCATGATCACAGGTTTCGGGGACGATTTCTTTCGGAACGATGGGGCATCATCAAAGCTGAACATCTCATCGTCATCGTCACCGCTTGTCGTGGCCAATCGGGCGCCACTCACTCTCGATCTATTGACACCGCCCTGTTGCTGGAGCTGCTGCTGGAACTTGCGTCTCCACTTGGCGGATTCTTCTTGTCGAATCTTGTCCACTCGGCTCTGCAGCGACTCGAAGCGCAGCAGCAGGTCGCGATGCAGCGTCTCCACTTCGATGCTGGCATCGCGACCAAAGTTCGTCGCGGGGTCCCAGCGCAGGTAGTAGCGCGTCCAAAAGTGCAGCGCTTTGATGGCGCAGCACGGGATGATCACATCTTCGAACGAGCCCATCTTGCCGATGCGGCTCTGCTCGTCGCTCTCGGACGCCAAGTCGGTGTCGGACGCATTCCACATCCCCTCTGCAGCTTCTGATGCCCGCCCGCCCATCGGTGTGAACAAGGACGACAGCGACGGTCGAGTCGGGGGCGTCGCCGGAATGAGAGGTGATGCTGGAGCTGGAACCTGCGACAGCGGCGGCGATCGAGGCTGTGATGGCGGCGGTGGTGGCGGTGGCACGATCGATCCGGTCGACGACTGGAAGTTCGTCAGTGCGGACGCCTCTACCTGCTGCGGAAAAGAGAAGCCCGAGTCCAAATCGCGGATGATTTTGTGGAAGCACGATGACCGGTTGCCCATCATCAGGTCACTCGAGTCTTCCTCCTCTTCTTCACTGTCGAAGTCATCGTGGATCCGTCCGTCTTTGCCCGCGTCTACTTCTTTTGCACCAACGACCAACTCCTCGTGCATATCGTGGATGAATTCGTCCAAGTCTCCTCTGTCAACGTGCTCGCGGGCTTCCGAGTTGTCGCTTTCGTATCCATCCGAAGACAAACAGTCACTCAGCTGAGACGAGCTGTCTGTGTGGACCGACGAGCCCTCATTCACATAGCATCTCTGGACTTGCTCAACTTTTTCGGCATTGAACTGCTCAGAGCCGCTATCGGTGGACGACTTGACTGGAATCTCATAGCACTGACGTGTCGCTGTCACACTTGACTTCCACTTCTTTCGTGGGGCTTCGTGTGGATGGTAGAATGGGTTCTCGATCACCGCGCGGTCGATTGTGTTCATGTATGTCCAGAGCGACACAGTCGGGTGGTTGGACTCCTCGTGAACGCGCACTCTCTCTGAATTGTACAGGAACGTACCAAAGCGGCACGAGTACAAATGGTCGAGAATCAGGATCAGGTACCGCTCGTTGAACTGGAACGAGATGGGGAACTGCGTCAGGATCTGGTAGACACAGTCAATCCACTGAAGAAACACTGGTGATATCTCGGACGACGCGTTGCTGAGGCCATGACCCGTGCGATCACGGAACTTGTGACCAAAGCTGCACCACTCCTTCTCGATCAGCACTTGGAAGCCCTGGACCGTGCGATAGTACGGATCCATCATCAGCTGCGCGAGACTCGTGAGCTGTGCCGTGCGATCCCATCCATCGCTGCAGTGGATCAGCACACTGGACTTTTGCTCCTTGACGAGACGAACAATCTCGACAGCAGATTCAAGGATCTTTGACGTGTGCTCCATCCAATGAGTCGAGTCAAGGTGGTCGAGCCATTTCTCATTGTTCTGCTTCCCGATGCACAAGTCCAGTAGTCTATTGTAGCTCTTTCGCATCGTGTGGATGTTCTCGATACCCATAAAGATCAGTTTGCATTCAGTGAGCACCAGCGACGACTCAATTGCCTCCAAAAGCTGCATGCGATCGCTGCTTGTATCATCGTCATCACCGTAGGCACTACCAGCGCTCGTAGGCGCGGCAATTGAATTGAAATTGTTCTCGAAATCACTTGTTCGGGCTGGAGAGCCAACCACTGTCGACGTTTCTACAGCAGCAGCGGCAGATGCGACCATGTCAGCGTACTTCAGTGATGCGGTGGCATGGCGCGTCTCGTAGTGATCCGTGAGCTCATAGCCAGCACGACCCACGGTCTTCTGCGCGACCGCATTCTTCCACGGGCGAGCGTCAATGATAACCAATTTGCTAGACGACGGGTTCGCGGCAGCAATCGCTTGAATTAGGAACACGTCTTTGTCGCACTGCTTCTGACTTAGCCCCACGAGAGGCTGGCTGCTTCGGCAAATCACGGCACCTGTATGGATATCTCGCCATGAGAGCACTGGGATGCGTCCTTTCGATCGGAACTTTGCTGCAACAGACAACACACTGTCGGACACAGTCGCGGGGACAGCATACAGCGACGGGTACGTCTGACAAATGCCATACTTCTGGTTGCTCTGGCTGATTCGCCAGCGACTCGAGGAAGACACGCCCATGCGCTGGAACTCCGCCACGGGATTGTACACTTTCCAGCCGTCTTGCACGCCGTCAAAGATCTCCATCGACAGCTTGGCAAACTCCTCTTGCGGACCCGATGGCTCGCCGAACGCATACTGTCGAATCAACGAGTACGTGCGGTCAAAGTTGCTGAACGTCTGCTTTGAAACCAAGCCGCTGAAGAAAAACTGCACGTGGCGAAAGTCCTTGCAGACGATGTCGAGCATGCCGCTGTCAGTCTCCGCCATCTCTTTCTTCTTCAAGCGCTCGACAGAGACAATGTTGATCGCCTGGTAGGCGTGCACCGCTTCACTGTGGAAATCGCTCGCGTAAGGCAGCTCGTCTTCCTTCACGTTGTTTTTGGCATTGACACTCAGGTCTGCTGAGAAGCGCGGGTCCCCGGAATCTCGATCCGTGTCGCTCTTGGCATCGCCCATCGCAACGACGTACGGACTGAACACGATGCGGTAGTTTGTAATGTACAGCGTCCCCAAGTGGTCCACACGCTCCATGAAGCGGATCCGGACGTTTTCGCTGCACACCAAGCCGACTTCTCCCGGAAGTGTCTGCATGCGGTAGTCCTGACTCGCGTCGTCGCTTTCGTGGTCTCGGTCATCGTATAGGTGGTCCGTGTTCCCGAACTGCGCTGAGAGACGGCGGTTTGTGGGACCCGCTATATCACCAACCGTACGGCTTCGATGCACCGGCGGCTGGAAGAACATACCGCTCGCGTGGGCAACTGACTCGGTCATGGCGCGCGCCTTCCGTCTCTGCGATGGGAGACTTCCGCGGCGTGGTAGCTGATGATGAGCGGCATTGTGACCTGTAATCGAATCGCGGGGTCCTTGAGGGAAGAGCAAGTACGTTTCATCTTCAGCCTGCTGCTGCATCAGCTGCTCTTGCATCCTCTCTTCAACCATTTTCGCATGCGCTTTCTTCGCCGCCACGCAGCACTTTTCGCAGACGCGCACAGGCGTGAGGAAACCCGCAGCGACCAGCGGGATTCTCGCCGAGGAGCACGCATCGCAGAACACGTTCCCGCATCGGCGACAGTGGTGCCGCCGCAGCACGAGCGAGAATGACGAGTGGCAGCCGTAGCATTTCTCCGCGAGACTGTCGGGTATCCACGGCACGCTCTTCTTGCGCTGATGCTGCGGACGCTGCTGCTGCTGGTGGTTGCTGTAGTGCTGGTTCAGGTACTGCCCTTGTTGACTGTGCGGGGAGCTCGCCACAAAGAACGCATCCCCGCTCGTGGTGGATCCCGACTTTCGAGATGACGACGACATAGTCGACGGCGACGCAGCCATAAACCTTGAAGCCTGTGGCGCAGAATTTGATGGTGCGACGTAGGAGCTAC
Source organism: Pythium sp. MPC-2022a (assembly GCA_038050625.1). NCBI lineage: Eukaryota > Oomycota > Peronosporomycetes > Pythiales > Pythiaceae > Pythium > Pythium sp. MPC-2022a. Next base: position 34,063 of record JALBZB010000054.1, read on the forward strand.
TGCTGCTGCTGTTGGCGTTGTCGCTGGGGGTCCTTGACGCGCTTTGAGGTGTGGATGTTGTCATCGTGCGTCGATGCGAAGAAGCCGCCGACGAGGGCGTGGCAGATGAGGTGATCGTCACCGGCGACGTGGAAAAGAGCGACATCGCTTCCTGCTCCACGCACGTCGTCTGTATCGGAATGGGCCGCGGCCGTGTGACGCCCGCAAAGTCGACTGGTGTCTGGAACGTGCCGCCGCGGTGGTGGTTCATCTTGTTGCCTTGTTTCGCTCTCGCTGACTATCGGTCTTGTCTTGATTGAGCACGTCGGGGTGGAACGAAGAATGGAAGAGAGAGCTCGGAAGGCACTCGGAAAGAAGGGGGAAGTTTTTTGTACCCGTGCTGCAGGTAATCCGGGATCGATCGATCAATCGTTCTGTGAATAAGTGAATGAGTGAATGTATGGTGGGACTCGTCACGCCACGGCTTTGACAGTTCAAGCTGACCAATTGCCGGTCGGTCTGTATCGCGGGCAGCGCTGCTCACACGTCGCGAGCGAGCCGTTGCGGTCGGCCCCGCGCTGTGAGGTGGACAGGTAGGCAGTCACCACACGTACGTGATGAGGACGCTGGTGACGGAGGGAGACCGTGGTCGCTTCCAGTGGTTGATGGCTGCTGCTTCCGCACTCGCTCGTTCTGTTTCCTTCTTCGTTCTTCGCTTCGCTTGACTCAGTCAACTCAAAAGGGAAAACAGAGGACGTGGTAAATGCTAATTCTGTACTGCCGCGACTCGCTGAATTGATATACCTATAAAGAAAATGGAGGATAAACACACAACTTGAAGCGTACCTAAATGGGTAGCTTGTGCTCCAGATTGCGATGCGAGTCAACATCCAAGACACAATCTGGGATTGGAAGCACTCTTTCAATGCCATTTCAATCGAGCATTTATTTGATAGAGTATTTGGGAGGGTGTTGCCGCCGCACTCCATAAGAGCACTGATAACAATATGTAAATGGATTTGGCTGCTCTAGCTCGTCTGGCTCCCTGCGTTGGTTTCTTTTGGTAAGCTTCAGAACGTGGCTCTATCCACTATGGTCGCCGAACCTCGTCTTTGTTCTCTGACCAGCATTTTTTGACAGACGCGCAAAGAAGATTCTGTATTCAAACAGCTCGCACGGGCAACCAGTTTGAAGGCATCCCTTGGGTGTGACTCTCGTGGCGTTCATGGCCCGACTACATCTATACTTGTTCTCGTTCGCTTTTCATTTGCAGTCCATTGCCCAACCAACCTTCCGTGATTGTCAAGAGGTCGTCAGAGCGCCAGCTTACATGGCTCAATGTGGTCTAATTCATTGGATGTGTGACATGATATACATACCCTCACTCGAGAATCGATTCTGGTAGCTATTTCACAGGCTGATACTGGTGCTGCGTGTGTGGACCAAAGTAAGCACGTTCAGGGGTGTGGGAGAGGGGACCAGCTGAACCACCCAGGTTACAAAAGCATGTAGCTGCCATGTAGCCATAATCTAGATAGAAGTACGCCATGCCATTGTGTCATCTCATAACAGAATGGGCGAAGGCAACTTTCTTGAAATTCATCCTACAAACTCTTTCCTTATAGTTTCATGTATAAAATCCTGAAGCCAGCAATTTAGAAAGTACATCATCAGTTTATTTTTTTACTCGAGGCAGTTTTCTGTTGTGGGTTTTACAAGGTTTAGGGCTAAAAATCAACATTTCAAAATAATTTAAGGCAGTACATGGTAAGTAAGCGCACTTAAAACAGTACAGGAATGTTTAGAATCAAGTATACCTAGCTTAAATCAGTACAACACTATACTTTTATAATTACTCAAATTGTACACCACATTTTTTCTGTCTTTGTCCAAGTGAAATCACAAACCACGAAGTATAAAAGTTATATTTATCTCTAAAACTGTGCTGAAATTTACATTTTCAAATGGATGTTATGATTGTTTACTTTGCTGAAGTTGACAAGAAATGAACGGGCTTCAAGCAGCAATTGCAACAACTGAACAAGGCAAGCAAGTGGCACACTTAGGCGATGGTGTCGTTCTCGTTCAACTTCGTGGTGGAGAGCGACGGCGGTGCGCCGGACACATCCGCAGCAGCAGTGCCACTTGCACCAGCGCCAGTACCAGGAAGTGTTTCCACGCCTGATCCTATTTTCCACACGCACCATGGCGAGCGCTTCGAGTGGCGGCCGCGAGCGACAGCAACGCATTCTCGCGCGTGCAGATCCTGATCCGAGACGGCGCGGCGCCGACCGAGTTCGACCTCATCAACACGACAGACCAGGCGTTTCTCGTGCAGATCGGCACCATCCGCTCCATCCTGACGCGTCAGATCCCAGACTGGCGTGTACGAAGGCGGCTTCAAACTGGAAGTGCTCTCTGGACCTGGTCAAGTATGTCGAGTTGCTGCTGCGAGACAACCAGTCGTCGTTTCGAATGCCGCGCAAAGTGATGGAGCTCGGGTGCGGACACGGGATCCCGGCCATCCATGCGCTTCAGAGAGGGGTGTGTGAGTTTTTGTGTCTGTGGTGTCATACCGACTAACCTGTTCTGCTTTGTACGATGCCTCCTTCCTCTAGACACGGAGCAGGTGGCGTTCATGGACTACAACAAGGAAATGCTCGAGCTCACAACGCGCCCAAACATGTACAGAAACGTCCAGGGCGACGCGAGTGTCGTCACGAGGGGCTATAATATAACATCGGCTTCTGGAATTTGCCGTTCTAGCAGATTCCAGAATCCGATGTTTAAGTCTCTCTTATTTTATGACTTCACTGAAAGGTCCCCTCGCGAAAGTGCTATTGGACGCCTCCATCATTTTCAAGAGGGTTCACTCAATTTTGGCTCACATGGCAGTTGTGAGTGTTGTTGTCGATGCGCCTGCTTGGATGCGTGCGACAGCCAGAGACTATCTGATCAAGATCATTACTCCCGCAAGCAGCCACCAAGCAGAGGCTGAAGAAGGAGCAGCCATCACAGTCGCAACGCATTGCGCGCTCTCATTCCTCTCGTCACTTCCAGATTCGCCTTGGCCCACGCGCAAGACTCTCGCCATCCTCCTCCTCTCCTCTTCCTTCGCAAGATGAAGAAGCCGACGTCCGACCACACGCCTCACACGTCCGAGGAAGAGCTCTTCGCAGATACGAGCGGCACCACGGTTGACGGATTCGCGACCGCCGCCACACCCATCACTGCGCCGCAGGTACCAACAACAATAAACACATCGACACCAGCACAGCCGCTTGCACCGTCTTCAATTGCAAGAGACGTTAGTCACGTTAAAGACACTGGGAGCCGACCCAGCAGCAGTGAGGGCGAAAGCGAAGATGACGAGAGCTTCGACGAGTCAGAATACGCGGCGAACCAGCAGCAGCGCATGCAGGACATGTACCGCTCGATCTCGCCGCGCACGCGCACGAGTCGCGACAGCTTCACGTACGACGACGAAGACATCACGGAGATGAACGCGCGCGAGCAGGAGCTGCTCGTCGGCATCCAGGAGCTCCAGCGCCAGCTGTCGATGGTGCAGATTCAGACCGAGAAGTCGCAAGAAGAGATCCTGCCGCCCGTAGCGGACTCGCGCCGCCGCTTGATCATGGTCTCGAACCGTCTGCCGATCTCGTTCCAGAAGAACGAGACCACGGGCGAGTGGAGCTTCAAGATGAGCTCGGGCGGTCTCGTGACGGCGCTCAATGGCATTCGCGACGAAGTGCCATTCATCTGGATCGGCTGGCTCGGCGAAGAGATCGCGCACGAAGACCAGAACAAAGTGCGCGAGAAGCTCGCGAAGGAATTCAACTGCGTACCCGTGTTCCTCTCGAAGGAGATCGCGTCGCGCTACTACAACGACTTCAGCAACGACATCCTCTGGCCGACGTTCCACTACGTGCCGCTGCCGCTTTTCAAAGCCGGCCAAGAGAAGAAGTTCGATTTCCGCCTCTGGGACGCCTACAAGCTGGCGAACAAGCTCTTTGCGCAGGCTGTGAACCAGGTGTACCGCGAGGGCGACTACGTATGGGTGCACGATTATCATCTCATGAACCTCCCGTCGCTGCTGCGCAAACGCCACCCAAAGTGCAAGATCGGCTGGTTTCTGCACACACCATTTCCGTCGTCCGAGATGTACCGCACGCTGCCAGTGGGCAAGCAGATCCTTGAAGGGCTCTTGGGTGCGGACCTACTGGGCTTTCATACCTACGACTATGCGCGCCACTTTCTCTCGGCGTGTGCGCGGATACCTGGTGCATCGTCGACGCCCAAGGGCATTGAATTTGAAGACCACTTCTCGTCGGTAGGCGTGTTCCCAATTGGTATCGACCCAGAGCATTTCGAAAACATCTTAGAAACCGAGGCGACGCAGAACCGAATCAAGGAGCTCTGTGTGAAGTTTGCGGGCTTCAAGATCATCATTGGCGTCGATCGCATGGACTACATCAAGGGCATCCCGCACCGCATGCTCGCGATGGAGCGCTTCCTCGCAGCGTACCCCGAACGCCGAGAGAACGTGGTGCTGATCCAGATCGCGGTGCCGTCGCGAACGGGTGTGCAAGAGTACCAGGAGCTCGCTGCGAGTGTGAACGAGATGGTCGGACGTATCAACGGCCGATTTGGCACGTTGCAGCACTCGCCAGTGCACTACATCCACCAGTCTGTGACGCCGACCGAGCTGGTCGCGCTCTACAATGTCGCTGATGTGTGCCTGGTGACGTCTATTCGCGATGGCATGAACCTCGTGAGCTACGAGTACGTCATGTGCCAGAGCAAGCTGTGCGAAGGGCGACGCGAAGGACCGGGCGTGCTTGTGCTCAGTGAGTTTGCAGGCAGTGCGCAGTCGCTCAGTGGTGCGATCCGCGTGAACCCGTGGAACAACACGGACATGGCAAACGCGTTGGAGTACGCGCTGACGCTGCCTGCGATGGAGCGCGAGTACCGCCAGACGAATTTGTACCGCTACGTGAAGACCCACACTGCGAGTTTCTGGGGTAAGAGCTTCCTCACGGATCTCGAGTACGCGTGCTCTCGCCCAACGTCCAGCAAGAAGCTCGTGAAGCTCCCGACGATGGACTTGATCAACGCGTACAGCCGCAGCAAGAAGCGCATTATCGTGCTGGACTATGAAGGAACGCTGCTGGACGAATCGCACCAGCGTTCGACGATTGCGCCGCCCAAGGCGTTCGTGAAGCGCATCATCGAGAGTCTTGCAGCAGACAAGAAGAATACAGTGCTGCTGGTGAGCGGTCACGAGCGCAGCGTGATTGGCAGTTGGCTGAACGACAAGCGCATTGGCGTCGTCGCTGAGTCTGGTTACTACTACCGACTGCCGCATGCGAATGAGTGGGAGATGATGGCGGAAGACATGGACCCGTCGTGGAAGCGCGTGGTGCGACCGATCATGCAGTACTTCACGGAGCGCACGCCCGGCAGCTACATTGAAACGAAGGAGAGCTCGCTGACGTGGCACTACGGCGAGACCGATCCGATCTTTGGTCCCATGCAGGCGCGCGACATGCAGATCAACCTGGAGGACGTACTTTGCAACTTGCCGCTTGAGGTGATCCAGGGCACGAATCGCGTGGAAGTGCGTCTGCAGGGCATCACGAAGACCGTGATTATCGAGGAGATCCTGAAGCAGTTCTACCACGCGCAGCCGCCTGCGAACACGCCTGGCGCTCGCTCATATAGCGGTGCAGTGCCAGCTGCGCAGCAGTCTACAAAGCAGCACAAGGAACAGCAGCAAGTGGACTTTGTGTTCTGCGCGGGCAACGGCCTGGAAGACGATGACCTGTTCACGTTCTTCACGGAGCACCAGGAGCTTGCGAAGAAGAAAAACGACGCGCAGTCGGCGTCCAAGGCGTCCAGCGTGCCACCGGCGGCTCCTGTGTCGGGCGGTCTGCCTCCGCTCCCGCCTGCGCCACCCGTGGAGTTTGCAGACGCGACCACGATCATGGCGTCGGCGCTCTCGAGCCGCGCGAACGTGTACACGTGCCACATTGGCGTCAACAAGACCGAGGTGAGTCTGGTATTGTTGATTGGAGCCATCTATCGGCGATCATCGTCTGACTCATTTGTGCGCTGTTGTTTTGTATAGGCGATGTATCACTTGGAGCGACCAACAGACCTTCTTCGCGTGTTGCGAGGTACGTACAGTCCGCCGTTGCTCTTCCCGAATCGCATCTGTTTTTGGCAGCAGGTTGTCTGACTTGGTGTTTATGAATCTCTTGTGTAATTAATTGTAGCTTTGTCGGCGCACAGCCGCGAGGGGTTCGTCATGCAGGACGATGCAGTCGATCCGCTCGCTGTCGGTCCTGCCACGGGGACGTCTCCGCCTTGAAGCAGCAGTTGAGTCGAGTGGCTCTGAATGAGTAATGAGAGCATGTTGTGTTTGCATCGTTTAAAGATCGTCGTCGTAATTGCGTGCGTGTGAAAAGATTTTTATTTTATCAGGTTTATGTCACAGTGGATAATCATTTAACCCCCCAGGGCGGCACTATTCTTTCATCCTTGTGAGTTTCCGTCATGCTGGCTGTAATCATCCGTTGGAGAGGAAGGGCTGGGGGTTTGGAGCGAACTGGCGACCGAGTTGAGTCCTGGACGCTCATGAAATATAATATTCCACGGGTAGTTTTTTATAGCAATCTCACGAACGTATCCTTTGCAAAACTAGGATATTGAATTATACAGGCGAATCGCCGCGGCTTTTTCTGGCATCGCAGCTGATAACCCGTGTCTGCCGTGCGCCTCCAGCCTATCTCGTCCCACATTCTCCCGTTCGTTCCGTCGGTCAAGCTGGTGCTGGACTGGGCCGGACTCTACGCTCGCCGTTCAACTGGAGTCAAACTCTCATCAACTCGCCCTGTCCGCCCCTGCCCCACCGCACTGGCGCGCCTTTTGCTGGTTCAGTTCACTCCGCAATCCGCGCGCTCACGTGTCCAAGTCAGCCCAGCCTCACCACCTTCCCCAAACTCAAGAGTCAAGATGTGCCCGCTCCGTTACATTCTGCTGCTGCTGTCGCTGCTCGTGGCCATGATCGGGCTCTCGCAGGCTATGTCGGAGCAGGAGATGTCAGCGATCACGGACGGCGCTGATGACGAGGAGGAGAAGAGCAAGCAGCAGCAGAAGACCACCTTCCGCACGCTCGTCGACATGCTCAACGGCAAGTACCTCTACGACGCCTACAAGACCAGCCAGATGCGCGTCAAGTCGGCGTAGAGCGCTCGCTTCTTCAGGGTTTTGTTATTATCCAAGTGGAAGAAGAACCAAGAGGCGAGTGAGTGAATGTTTCGAAATGCGACAGCCTACAACTATCGATGATTCAAGCCACAAGCGTGGACGTGCGCGCTCACACACACACACCGCCCTCCATTCGTCTTGACACCGCTTCTCTTCATTCACGCGTATGCGTATAGATGATGATCATATTGTATTTCCTTATTTGCTTAAATTTTGATCTTTGGAGCTAGTGCCCGGGAAGTGAACAAATATAACCCGCATTAGCCTCATGTATGAATTCTAAAAAACGATCTCTTTATTTGCATTTTTGTTGTCTAACCATCATCTAATGCTGGATACCTAGCTTTCTTTCTCATTGCTTCTCCGTCAAAGTCCACTTGGACTTGATGGCAGATGTCTCTTCCTCTATATACAAATCTCTTCGTGTTCTTTGCCGATCAGATACTGATGCACGCCGCTTCAGAAAATCCATCGCACGTGTTGTTCTCTTGACTATTGTCATTACTTAGTCTAGTGCCGTCTCATATCAACCAGACCAAACGGAAGCTTAAGCTCGCTGGCACGAGTTGCCCGAGATGATGACCACCGGCTCGTTCGCAGACTTCTCCGTGAGCGGCACGATCTCCTCATCCTGGCGCATGGACTCGCGCTGAGGATCAGTCAGTGTCACCTCGTAGCGCGGCGCACCGTCGTCATCCACCGCTTTCTGCTTGCCCTGCACGATGTGGTGGAGCAGCATGCCCTCGGCGTCGTCGATGCCCTTGAGCAGCTCCGCCACGGTTTCCTGGTCCTGCACGTCGCGGTTCACGAGGAAGTTCTCGCGCAGCACCGCGCGCGCCTGCGTGATCGCGTAGTCGTCGCCGCGGAACGCCTGGCGACTTGCGCGCAGCAAGCGGCGGTATCCGCCCAGTACCTGCAGTCTCGACGCGCTCATGCTTCTCCAATTGCACTTCTCACTCGTTCACGTGATCCTTCCATTCCATTCGCGAAATAGCGGGCTACTATTGGGATGCACTCCTGCATTTTTCTGGCAATAATAACCGCAGCACCTTCGCAGCGTAACTATAGCGTAACCCAAAGAGTCACTAATAGAGCGGGTCACGGTACGGACAGGTACAGTGAACCTCATTCAGAAACGTCGCCTGCGTACTGGAGTGACATCATCCCAGTCAATCAGCGGGTAGCTTCAGTGGTCCCTTCTCCAGCAAATCCGATCCAATCGCCATCCCACTCATTCGCCCATTCCCCCCCTCTTCAGCCAGAAGGAGAGGCACAAGACACGCGCCTCAGAACTCATCATGGACGCTCTCGTGGCTCTCGCTGGCGGAGACGTGCGCATCGTGATCGGCGCGGCCGTGGTGCTCGCCACGACGCTGCTGCTCGTGCTCTCCGGCGCGCTCAAGCCGCGCAACAAGGCGCTCGTGACACTGCAGCCGCCGGCGGTCGAGGGCGGCAACCCGCCGACCGTGCACCTGCCGCTCGTCGAGAAGGAATTGCTGTCACATGACACACGCCGCTTCCGCTTCGCGCTGCCGACGGAGAAGCACATACTCGGTCTTCCGGTGGGCCAGCACATCTCGCTGCGCTTCACGGACAGCGAGGGCAAGCTCGTCATGCGCTCGTACACACCCGTGAGCTCGGACGACGCACTCGGGTACGTCGACTTGGTGGCCAAGGTGTACTTTAAGGACGTGCACCCAAAGTTTCCGGACGGTGGCAAGATGTCGCAGCACCTCGAGTCGCTCAAGATCGGCGACACAATCGAGGTGTCGGGACCAAAGGGCAAGCTCTCGTACATGGGCAAGGGTGAGATCCACATCAAGCACCGCGTGCGCGACCCGGCACCGGAGATCCGTGTGGCCAAGAAGATCGGCATGATCGCCGGCGGCACGGGTATCACCCCCATGCTGCAGATCATCCGCCGTGCGCTCCAGAACCCAGAGTACGTTTGTTTGTCACATGCTGTTGAGTTGATTGATTATGTGTAGCTATGTGTGGGGTAATCATCGACTAATGATGTGAATGCGCTATGCTTGTCATTTGCGGTAGTGACAAGACCGAGTTCTACTTGCTCTTTGCGAACCAGTCGGAGCAGGACATCCTCTGCCGCGAGGAGATCGACGCCATGGTCAAGAACCACGCGAACGTGCACGCGCACTACACGGTGGACCGCGCGGGCGACGACTGGAAGTACTCGGTGGGCTTCGTCAACGCCGAGATGATCAAGAAGCACCTGCCGGCGGCCGCCTCGGACGTGCAGATCTTCATGTGCGGCCCGCCGCCGATGCTCAAGTTCGCCGTACTGCCAGCGTTAGAAGAGCTCGGCTTCACGCCAAACCAGCACTTCAGCTTCTAAGCTGCACGCACACACAGGTCAGAGGTTTTACGAGAGAGTTGTATGGATGGACAGGAAGGACGCTATGCTCTTTTAGTTGGTTTGTTGCTGCTATTGCGCGACCTTTATAACAAAATACACTCGCTCCGAACTTTCTCCAGATCTAACCATATTGATCACCTCTTCTTTGGCGGCGACAGCAGCTTGTTGTGCGCCGAGGACGCGCGGAAGCCCTCACTGGTGCCGAGCCCCGGGATGTCTTCGTCCGACGAGTCGTTCAGACTGTCCTTGACTTTCTTCTTAAGCACGCGCTTCTTCTTCTTGTCCTGGGCGAGGATCACCTGTGTCGACGCCTTCTTCACGCGGTCGCGGCTCAGCGCTTCCTCTGGGTCGTCCAGCATCATGCCGCCGCCATTCCCACCGTTCATTGCGTCATCGTGCTCCATCTCTTCGCGCGTGAGTCCGTCTCCAGGCAACGCGATGCGCTGGTTGTATGGACGCGAGACGAGCATGTCGCTGTCGCCAACTTCAGCAATCGACGAGTTGGCTCCGCCAATTCCAAGACCAAGACCCAGACCTGCCGCGGACGCTGCTGCGATTCCTCCTCGCATTGTACTCAGTCGTGCCAAATTACTTGCGCCTTCTTTCTTCTTCCCATTGGTAAATGAGGTGCTACTACCCGCTTGCTGTGTGGATGTCAGCACGCCTCCAGCCGCAGTTGCCGCCTTGATCTGGTTCAGCAGCCGCACGAGCGTCATTTCACTCTCCTGGAGCGCATCGATGATCGTCTCGTCTGTCACGACGACCATCTGATCTTCGTCACGCACACACTCAAGCTTGTCCACCAGGTGCTCGACACCGGCCTTCACACCGATGAGCACCTTCGCCAGGCGCTCGTACTTGAGTTTCGCGCGGTCGAGCTTGGCGCTCGCAAGAACCAGATTCTGTTCGTGGTCGTCAACCATTTTCCGGCGATGACCACCTCCCGAGCCGCTGTACTTGAGCTCTTCGACCCGCGACTTCAGGTTGTTGTACTCCACCTGGAGCTGCTCGAGACGCGCTTGGTTCTCTTTGGACAGGTTGATGAGGTTGTCGGTCGTGCTCTCCTGGCTCGTGATCTTCTGAATCACTTCGTTCACGTCGCTCACGCCTGTGGCTTCCTTGATCTTGCGGAACGCGCTCTCAAAGATGTCGATCTTGCTGCGGTGCTCTTTCTTCTCCTCGACCGCCATGCCCTGCTGCATCACGGTCATCGCGAGCGCGGATTTGAGGTGCTTTTCTTCCTCGCCAGTGAGATCACCCGACTCCTTCGCGACCATGTCCGACTTCTGCTTGTCGCACTTGTCGAGCCGCTGACTCATCTCGAGGCGGATCTTCACGTACTGCTGCTTTTCGCGGAGCTCCTTCTCGCGTTGTCGCTTCTCATCCTCATACTGACCGCGCGCCTTTTCGAGCTCTTGCAGGATCATCTCGCGCGCATGCGTCGCATCTGAAGAGAGCAGCACGAGCTCCTCGTAGTCGTGCTGCTTGGCTCCCAGGGCGCGTTCGATCGCTGCGAGCTGGTTGTCAAAGCCGATGCGCTCCTCTTTCAACCGCTTCACGATCTGCTCGTACGTTTTCCGGATACTCTGCGCCTCGTTGTACTTGATCATGGCTTTGTCTAGCCGGTTCTCGAGCATCCGGATCTTCCGCGTCTCGGGGGTATCCTCGAGACTCGGCTTCTTGGACTCGAGCTCCAGGTCCTTCACTTCGTCCTTGAGCTCCTCGAGCAGCGCGCTCTGCGACTGCACCTTGTGCCGAACGTCGTCGTGCTGCTTGCGCACTTTGTTGAGCTGCACCACCACCTGCGCGAGCTCGTCACTGTCGTCGCCACCGATCATCACCGCGCCAGTTGCCACGAGAGCCGAAGACCCGCCCGCCTGCATCATCCCCGAGCCTGCGCTCGTGCGCTTGATGTCCGCGAGCTGTTTCCGCAACTCGCGGTTCTCGTTCTTGAGCTGCCGGATGTAGTCCTTGTTGGCATTCTTGTTTGTCTCGAGCAAGTCGATGTTGCTCTTCCGGTCCACCTCTATTTGAAGCAATCAGCAACAGAGTAAGCTCCCACACACAAGATGTGAAACTACTACTACACATACAGCAAACAGGTCATGGAGATGGCACGTACGCAGCAGACGCATCTTGTCGCGCAGGTCCTCGACCTGCTCCTCCATGCGACTGTCATAGTCCTGCTCCATCCGCTTGAGCGCGTTCTCATGACGGGCTTGCATCGGTTCAATCCAGAGAGTAGACTCGCTCTTGTTCCTCCCCAATCAGCGACCGAAAAAGCGTGCCCTTGCTCAAATTTCGCTTGAATTTTTTCAAACTGCGTCTCCAGCATAATAAACCACTCGCATCATGCATTTCGCCTGCTATATAAAGAGCACTTCGCTCAAATTCAATAGAGAAACCACTTCCAAGTAACGGTTATACCTTTGGAAATGGCAGTGTGGGGTTGGTTGGCTGCCTGGAGATCTACATACACATCACAAACCTTTCGTCTTGTTTAGAGTAGAAACCATTTCATTCTCGTTGATAAAGCACACACGTATAGTACACATCCAGATTTTTCTTCTTGTACTCTTACTCTTGCTTACAAACCTCATGTTGCCACAAATGATACCTGCACAGCCTTGATCTCTCCACATCGTCACGCGCACCTTAGGTACTTGAGCCCTGGCAAGATATCTACTTAACAGGAATGACACAATAGAATCAGTATTCTGATGAGGACAAAGGTTGTCAATGGGGCTACAGCGTCTGTTCATACCTCGCAATACGTCGATGTGGCTCGCAGTCAAAGCACAGCCATATACCGATAGGGTCTCCAGTTCTTTGAGCGCTGTGGAAACATATCAATATGAGCATCAATGCGACTGAAACACTGCTGCCAGGTTTAATCAAACCAAATGACATATACTCACGATAGAGGTGACGAAGCGACAGAGCCGAGATGCTGGTGTTGGACAAGTTCAAGTACCGCAGCTCAGTCAGCGACCGGATGTAGTACAGCGACTTGGCGTGGATGTTTCTGGTGTTGCATACAACAGATTCAAATTGTGAGCAACAACTTCCACATCGCAGATCATCACAGAGAGCTCTTTTCTATCTATTTACCTGTTTTGGCTCAGATTCAGCGACGTCAGAGTTGTGATCTTGGAAAGCAGCTCCACGCCTCGGTCCGTAATGTTTCCGCTGGAAATGTCCAGCTCCTTCAAACGTCGCAGCGGCACCAAATGAAGCAGTCCATTGTCCGTAATGCTGGAATCATCAACAATGTGCACATATGAAATCGTAAGAGCCTTTCACCAAACATTACAACAAACAAAAGCAACTCGTCAACAAACCTTGCTCCAAACAAATCCAGCTTCTCGAGTCTCGGCAGCGACGTCAGATTCGCTAGCGACCGATTCGAAATACCAGAAGTGTCCATATACAGGATCTCCAGTTCTTTCAGGTTTGAGAGCCCAATGGTTCCCGCATCCGTGACTTCCGTGCTGGAAATGTCCAGCGCTTTTAAATATTTCGCGTGCTTGCAAATCTCGAGGAGCCCTGCGTCTGTCAGCGCGGTTTCTGCCAGCACCAGGCGCTCGAGATTCTTCAAGCGACTAATAAATTCAATCCCCCTATCACAGCAACACAAAGTACACAACACTCAGTATCAAAATATCCCTGGTCAAAATCACAAATTTGCACGTACCTCTTCAAAATTCGACAGGTTCGAAGATCCAGCTCTTGCAACTTTGTCATGTGCTGGAAAACCGCTGCGTCCGCCTCGCCAAATCCGGTTCGAGCAAGAAGCAGCACTCTGATGTCGATCCACGTGGCTGGAAGCGAGCGGAGCTCCTCGCAATGACGCGCATCGAAATACTTCAAGTTCACAAGTCCAGTCAAGTTCGTGAGCCCGTCGTCGCTGCAATCGTTGCAGCCACGGATAATCAACGTCTCCAGAGAATGGATCTCTCCGATATGGCGCAGCGCATCATCGCTACAGAATGGTTTAGTATCACAGGATTGTTAGTAAGTGCTAGTAAGTGGCCTATGCTGACGATCAAAGAGAGAGAGTGCTCATAGTACCACAAGCGACAGTGCGATACGTCCAGGCACCGCAATTTCGGATACGACGTCGCAAATGATTCGAACGCTGCTTGCGTCAGCTTCTGACAGCGTCCAAGCGAGAGCTTTTCTAGCCTGCAGAGTCCCGCGAGGTGCTTGATCCCAGCTTCCGTCACAAGTCGGCATCCACTCTGTCATTATCATCACATAGCATAACACAGTAGAGTAAGTACCAAACTATGAACCATTTCCATCATCATCATCAAGCAAACAGACATAACCTACCAGATCCAGGTTTTCAAGCGAGTTCAAACGTCGCAGCGCCAGCAAGTTGCGATCGTCAATGTTGCGGCATCCCGAGAGGTTCAGCGTCGTTAGAAAAGGCGAAAACTGTAGCAAGTCGACCACACTCGGCGACAGCTGCACGCATCCTCGGAAGTTCGCGACGGTCAGACTCGGAAACGTATCGATTGCCTTCTGATACGATGCGCTGCTCTGTTGCGATCCCAAGTGCTGTAGCTGGTGGCACCCCGACAAGTTGATGCTTCGTAGTTGCTGCAACGGAGCGAACGGAATGTCGTCAAACCACGAGTCCTCCACCTCTGTGGTGTCCTTGAGACTCCATTCGTGGTAGAGGAACGGCGCGAGTAGCTGGAACTGCTCCTTCTCCAGCTGGTCGTGCTGCTTGAGCCACTGGAGAATCGCGGCTGCGATCTCGGTCGGCACTGTCACAGCTTGGAGCTTTGTATCGTCATCAAGTCCTTCATCTCCATCGCATCCACCAGTGCCAACGCAATCGCAGACTTGCAGCGCGGTCTCTGGGTCGTGGATGAGGCGCATGCAGATGCTGCGCACGCAGCACTCGACCAGTGAAAGCGGCATGAACGTGCCTCGAGGCGTCTTTCGCCAGTACTCGCCAACGAATCCAACCAGTAGCGACGCTGGCAGCGGCTTCTTCTTCCCGTTACTGGCGGCCATCGCACTGTCCGCTCCAGAGGAGCCTTTCCGCATGACCGCCTTTCGATCTGCGCTACCGCTTCTGCTCCCAAGGCTGCTGTCACTGTTACTTCGAGTGGTCTGCTTCACGTGGTACTTCTTTGCGAACGGAAACGGGAACGCGATGTAGTTCGCGAGCGTCTGGCTGAGCATCCGTGGCGGCGCTGGGGACGGCGGAGGCGGTGACATGGAGCGGCGATCTAGACTCCCAGCATCCCCTGTGGTGTCCAGATTCATGTTGGCGAACACGGCAGTTGAACGCCGCATGGAGACAGTGCGTCGCGGCCGCGCGCTCTGCTCTGCGCTCATTCTGTTGCTGTTGCTGCTGTTGGTGGTGGTAGTAGCGGTCGGATTCGCAAAAGAGCTGCTCGTTGGTGCTTGCGGTGCTCTTTGCAGCCTCAAATCTTCGTCGAGAGTCGCCTGGTGGCAACGACAGCACACAGCGCCCATCTAGCTCACTGGGTGACGACCCGCCGCCGCGACACGACCAACCCGCCGAAAGGAGAAGAACGAGCGAACGAGCGGCGCACACACGCGACGCTGCAGTCCGTCAGCTCAGTTTGGATCGTTGGTCGCAAGTGATGGTGATGACGCTGCTGGTAATAAATAATTGCGAGAGAATGGCGGGCACGAGCGTTTCTCTTGCGTTCAGTATGGGCTTGCGACGCCTGCGAGCATGCTCATTTCTCGAGCACCATCGCTCCATTCTGCGACGGTTCTCTTCGCTCTGTTTATTTTCGTGTTCTCAGATGCAATATAACGCTATAAACAGCAAGAATATATTAAAATGTGAAGAGCGGATCAAGCATACTGAAATCAACATCTACTTTGAAAACTACTGATGGCCAAATTTATGTGCAGCATACGTGTAACATTACAGAAGATTGGCATTTTATTTGCTCAGGTCGCGAAAGGGCAAAACTAAACTTCAACTGCGCCAACGCGCTTTAAAAGAGCCGGATACTGTTCAAGGAAATCATTTGTACAGGTTACTTAAGCTAGTTTTGCATGAAGCACCTGTCCGGATAATGAAATGGTATAAACTATCAGGAGATCGCAGCTTTTTCTGAGTCACTACAGCAGCCACGCGCTAAAGTCCGAATCCATCGATCCTTTTCTCGTTGCTTGTTGCTTTTGAAGAATCGCAAGAGCTCCCCATCGAAAAAGAAACCAACAAGATGCTGGAAGCCCCCAAGACGGTAGCGACGCCCTTCGGCTACGGCGCGCTGCGCCCCCACGACGACAACCACAACAACAGTTCACCCACAAGCGGCGATAGCGACAATAGCAGCGGATCCCCACCCACCCGCTTCGACATCGACGCGGACTGCCGCGACCGTTCGGGCAGCGGCGGCAGCTCTCCCGCGCAAGAGTTCGCGTGCGTGCAGTTCCCATGGGGACGCGCGTACATGCACACCGAGCTGGTCGCGACCGCGCCAGTGTTTACGTTCTACGCACTCTCCAAGACTGAGCGCATCAAGTTTGCGATGCCGTTCCCACTGACGAGTCCCGGCTCCGATATGGTGGACGCCGTGCGCCATAAACTGGGTCTCGGCGACGACATTGCGATCACACTTGTACAGACAGATTCCGTCAACAAGCACGAGATCAACCCCAACAAGAAGATCAGCGAGTGCACGATCGGCGCAGATCCCAAGCACCCGATCTTGGTGCTGCAGGCACCGCTGGTGCGGTACGACCCGAAGAAATGCTCGTACTACATGGTGCTCCAAGAGAACAACACCGCCGTGATCCAGGTCGCGAAAGGATTCGGGTCGGTGCTCGGCAATTGCGAAGTGACGTGCGGTGTCAAGTACTGGGAAGTCGAGCTGCAGAGCTCAAAGGGTGGCGAGGGCGTGTTTATCGGTGTAGCGTCCTCGGACCTGCCGCTGAACGGCAGCATTCTGAATCGCGGCATCTTCTGGGGCATCTCGTGCGGCACGGGCCACAAAGTGCACGACATCATTGACTACTACACAGACCCGTTCCACGACGGCGACGTGGTCGGGGTCTTGCTGGACATGGAGTACGGTCGCCTGAGCTTCTACCGGAACGGCAAGTACCTGGGTGTGGCGTATCGCGGCGTTGAGCTAAAGCGGCTGAGCCCCGCGTTCTCGCTCACGTACATCGGGCAGCGCGTGAAGCTGCTGTCAACATCCGCGGCGCCAGTCGGGTGAGTGAACGAAACCAACTGAGCGATCTTGCCTTATCCAAAAATGAACCCGGCAACAAACACACAAGCCAAACAAGCCGAAGCTCCACACGTACTTGGAACTCATTACTTATTAACTACAGCGGACGTCCATATCCCCAGCAGGATAGCAGCACCCTTGAACCGTAACAATATCACAAATAATGCATTTCCCCCTCCATTTGATCACCACCTTGAACGCTGTCGCACATTTCGCCAAACCTCGACATGTGTGCATGAGCAACATCGGAGCCAATTTCGACCAGGAAGAATTGGGCTCTCTGATTGGCGGTTCACTCGCTACATTCACTCACGTCGACAGTGCAGCCTTTGTAAACATGGGTTGTGTGTACACGGGCCACTAATGGAGAGCTCTCGGCGATTGGTTGATTGGCTAAACTCTGGGACTTCATGTGAGAACGAATGACGCAGCGGCTCATTCGCAAATTCGCCTCGAACACCGCAGTCGCCCGCCCCCCACCATCACCACACACACACATCAACAGGACAAAATGGCCGGAGAGACCACCACCGCGACCGCCACCACGAGCGTCGCGCACTTCGCCGCTGGCTGCTTCTGGGGTGTCGAGCTCGCGTTCCAGCGCGTCGAGGGCGTTGTGAGCACCACGGTCGGCTACGCGCAGGGCCACGTGGACAACGCGTCGTACAAGCAGGTGTGCTCGGGCAAGACGGGCCACTCGGAGACGATCAAGATCGAGTTCGACCCGAGCAAGATCTCGTACACGGAGCTGCTCGCCAAGTTCTGGTCGGTTCACGACCCGACCACGCTCAACCGCCAGAAGGAGGACGTCGGCACGCAGTACCGCTCGGGTATCTACTACCACGACGACGAGCAGAAGGCGCAGGCGATCGCGTCCAAGGAGGCCCAACAGAAGGTGCTCGACAACGAGATCGTGACCGAGATCGAGGAGTTCCGCGTCTTTTGGCCAGCCGAGGACTACCACCAGCGCTACCTGGAGAAGGGCGGCCAGTGCGCCGACAAGGGCAGCGACGTGCCAATCAAGTGCTACGGTTAAAGCAACCACGCAACAGTAGATGAGCGCGTTTCTATAGTTCGTGTGCGCTGAAAACGATCTATCCATTTCGCGAGGGGTAGCAGAAGATTTGTACCAACTGTGTTTGTAGTAGTTGTTGCAGTATCTCTCCCCTGACAAAAGTGCATTCGCGTTCGCGTACATTGAATTTAAGCTCTACAAAATTTTGTACTATCTGCTTTCTGGTTTTGTTGTTGGATGTTGATAGCGAGTGTTGTGTTTAATGGGCGATCTTGTCGAAGAGTTTCTGGAACCCTCGCACAGTCACGCGCTTGC
The DNA here is from genome assembly GCA_038050625.1 of Pythium sp. MPC-2022a. NCBI lineage: Eukaryota > Oomycota > Peronosporomycetes > Pythiales > Pythiaceae > Pythium > Pythium sp. MPC-2022a. The sequence continues at coordinate 52,256 of JALBZB010000054.1, forward strand.
TCGCCGAGACCACTCGACTCGAGAGCTTCTCCTCCTGCCAGTCCTTCCAGATGCCGTACTGCATCACCTGCGCGTGCTTCTGGCTCACTTCGAGCTGCTGCAGCCGCTTGATCAGCGGCGCAAGCGATTGCCCGCTACCGAATTACGAAAACACCAAACACCACAAGTCAGTACAATCAGTAATTGCACGATACAAGCATCAACAGTTAGTATTAAACAGTTCATATTGCTACGTACGTTCCGTCGTCGTACTTGGTCATCAGCTCGGGGATGCACTCGCCGTACCCGTTCGCCACGATTTCTTGGGCAAAGTCGCGTCGGAAGGGTGGCTGTACGTACACCATTATACAATAGCACACAGGATTGTCAGCTCATTTTTCAAACCTCAGTTTTCAATCGTGGCACAATTGGTTGCTTACCCTTCGGAGCGACATGTTGCATGTTGCAATTGTGGTGTGTCCATCGATGTCCGCATTGTTCAGCCTATTACACAACGTAAGTCAGTCAGTCAGTCAGTGCTTCAATAGCTGCACACTCAAGTCAGGCGAAATACAACATCTTCAAACGTACCGATGCAGCAAGTGGATCGTCATGTAGCTGTGGGGGGACACAAAGTTGGACCAGATCCACTCCTGCGAGCTCTCGTCCACCTGAACTCCGAACAGACGCACTGCCAGCAGATTCTCTGACGCGTTGCTACTGCTGATCAGCAGATTGTTCGCAGGCAGCGTGTCCTGCAGTACAAAGCGGCGGAGGAACGGCGTGTGATACACATAGAAAACGCTCGGGTCCTCTTCGCACTGGCGCATCATGCGCACGCGGAGCTTCTTGTGCCGAGAGAAGTACCACGGCGGGAGATCGTCAATGCGATTGAAGCGCTGGAACTGTCCATACGAGACGGTATCATGAAACAGCAACATGCACACATCGGTTATAGATCAATCACTTTAGCAACTCTATCATCTTGCAAGACCCACACAGTACATAACGCAAAGAGCACTCACAGCTCCACTGAAGCGCGCGATCGCAGCAACTGATCCGACCATCGTCAGCAGGCAGCCGATGCGGAACAGCGATAGGTTCGAGTCGATGGCGCTGCCGGTCTCGCGGACCTGTTGGCCCAGCCAGCGCCGCCACTTGTTATCGTCATCACCTTGCATTGGATGTTGCACTCGCTGTTGCAGCTGTTGCGATTCGGCGGTTGCGCTGCCGTCGACAGCACCTCCCGTTGCTGAATTGCCGCTGCTGCTGGTGTTCGCATTCTCAACGCTCGCTCGTCCGGCGCGCTCGCTCATCGCGAAGGTCTCTTCACCTCGTGCTTTTGTGGGTGACATTGATGCACGTCAAGTTTTGTTCAGAAAAATTCATATTTCCATTTGTCTCAAATGCATTTGCACCTATTTGAAACAAACAATGAGAATTGTTGCAAATTGACTCATATAATAAGCGTCAAAATTGAAACTATCCCTAATCTCATTTTAAGATGTTATGTTGCCATTCCATAAACGCTGCTAATGAACAACATATTAACTGTCTTATGTTTTGCCACAACGCCACACCAAACTGTCGGATTAAGCGAAAATGGCTATCATTGCAGCAACATTATTCGCGGCATTTCATGATTTTCCTTCCAAGTCTTGCAAAGCCATTTCCAAAATCGAGCGGCAGATGAACATGCCAAAAATCGAAAGAACGCCACCATTTACAGAAGGTTTCGGAAACGTTCAGCACCGCGTGCGAGCTTATTCACGCGCCGCCCCTCACCCTCGCACAGGCGTACGCGCTCGCTCTGCCTATTTCATTTGGAAGGAGCAACAGCACGCTGCACACACGTGAGCAGTCCCAAAAGAGTTGACTCTCTGAGACGCAGGAGCAGCACCAGTGGGCGGACATCCATCCATCCAACATTCAGCTGACGTCGTTCGGCTCATTTGCGAATCCATCGGCCGACCAATAAGAGCTGCAAGACAGAAGAAGGCACGATGCGCAAGTACGAAGACTGCTGGGTCGTTGACCGCACCATGTTCGAATACGTCAACCAGGTACGAGAGCAAGTAAGCGTGTGGAATGAAACATCTCTCGTGGTGGTGGTTGCTAATGCATGTAATGCTATTGAATACGAATAGGGTGGCTGTAGTTGCTGCGGTGTGACGCATGCGATCATGGATCTGGCGTCGTTTACCGACAAGTGCTCGGACTGGGGTGAGCTGCATGTTGCGCATGGGCTGCCGCAATCTGCCATCCATGCATGGAGCCTACTCACTCTGCATCTGTATGTATGGTCAACATTTGCAGAAACGGACGATGAAAAGAAAGAACAGTTCTCGCCGTGGCCGAGCTTCATCCACGAAGAGATCCTCATGGAACGTGCGCGCCTGCGCGTGGCGATGAAGAACGACATGAAGAGTTACAAGAGTTTCACAGACACGCACCTGAAGGGCTTCGTGGAGTGGTGGAAGCGCCTCGACGAGGCTGCCAAGATGCGGTACGGGAACATGCGTATGACACATGCACAGTAGGCAAGCAGTTCGTGGATTATGAGCCCTGACTGATAGAAATTGAACGTCTACCTGCAGAGTCTTCCAGGTGTCGGACGAGGAGGTGATGTCGTTCTTCCGCCTGCAGGCGCGCGTGAAAGGCTCGTACGACATCGTACTCTGCGCGATCATGAAGCAGGTCAAACACTTCCAGGAAACCGGCTACCGTGACGGCCGCATCAGCGCCGAGATGCTCTTTGAGAAATCGCTGCAGGTGCGTTTTGATGCCTCAAATCGCAATTAACGCTTGCATTAGCAACCACTTGCAGGGTTCACGACTCACTCTTGTTATTGTTTTGTCCATCGCTCATTCGATAGTACCGCCGCGGATCGTTTGTCGTGGACACCAAGTATATGACGTCATCCGAGGGTATCGCGAATTTCTTCGAGATGCTCCAAGTGCTCGGCGGCCCCAAGCTGCTCCCCGTGCGACCAAGTACGTTAGCGCCATTTGTTAAGTGCTACAGTAGTACCACCGTATGACAATACTCTGCAAGCTAACTAACCTTGTGTTTGCATTAGCTCGCGACTCGGACGAGAAGACCGAGGCGGAGGCGGAGCAGGCGAAAAGCGAGGCGAACGTGCAGAGCTTCCGCTCCGACAGGCGACTCGTGCGCTTGGTGCGTTTGTTTATTAGTTTCACATCATCCCGTCAATATTCTGCAGTTGCTAACATTGTTGTCTGCTTGGAATCTTCTCTCACAAATGCAGGTGATCTTCCGCAAGTTCGCCGACATTGCGATCCGAAAGTACATGCGCGAAGTGGTGAACGCCGACGCGTCAGCTGAGCCGGTTGACATGGAGTAGAAAATGAGAGAGACAAAGTGATGAAGCTTCATTTCCATAATGTATCAAAATGCATTCGTGCGATCGTCTTTCCCAACTTTCATTCTCCACAAATCCCTTCATATAAAAACCAATGACGATCATTACGTGGCGTCCCACAAACCTAACTTGTACCCGCGGTGACCGTCACGCCCTTGGTCTTGGCGGCGTAGTACTTACGGCTCTCGTCAAAGTAGCCGTTCGGGTGGTTGATCATCACGTCGGCGTCCGAGCCCGGGTGCGTGGCTTCAAAGTGCTTCTTGCACGCAATCTGGAAGTGCTTCGCCTGTGTGAGTGCGACGATCTCCTGCTTTTCGGCCTCCGACACGCCCTGCAACGCCTTCTTCAGGTGCTCCTCTTCAAAGTGGCGGAACGGACAGCCGTGGTACTCGCCAGTCTTGGGTGGCTCGCCCGTGATGATGCGCATGCAGTTGTACGGCGTGTAGTCCTTGCGCTTGCCCTCTTTACCGTAGTTGTGGCGGATGTTGTACGCGTACTTCTTGTTGAAATCGTCCACCGACATCTTCTTGCAAAACTCCTGGCGCCAGTACGCGATCGCGTCGTCGAGCTGCAGGCCGATGGCCTTGAGGAAGAGGCCGTACTGCTGACGACCGGCGAACTTCATGTGGTGGTTCACCTTGAGTGCCTTGTGCAGCGAGCGCATGCAGAGCGGCATCGACGTGGCTGCGAGCCCGTCGACCATGTCGGGCGTGATCTGGTCGGCCGACGCGTTCACGGCCTGCACCGAATAGTCCGCGTCAATATGGTGCTTCGCGAGGTTTGATAGCACTGGTGCAAGACGGTCGTCCTTGCTGATGAGCGAGCGATTGTACTTGCGGAACGCAGCTGCCAGTTGCTTTGAGAGCTGCACATATCAATTTTGTAAGAGTTGGTTAATAATGACAGCCATGGAGTGCGTAACGTGTGTATGCTGCGTGCGACTTACGTTAGCACGAAATGCAGAGTACAAGATCGACACGACGTGATCGAATGGCACGTACGCCACACCAGCTTCCAGATACACTCGGCGCGTTCCAACCTACAGAAATGGGTAATGCGAGTGAGTGCCCAAGGATCACCATCTTGAGTGCAATATAACAGAAGGACGTACCAAATCGAGGGCTTCTGTGAATGGCACCTTGAAGTAAGCAGTGAGCGGGAGTGACTTGAGCTTGATGTCGAGCATTCCTGCATCTCGCACGGCCTTGAGCTTGCTCTGTCGCTGCTCGATCTCTTTTTGGGTCGCCTCCTGGTACGAGAGTCCGTTCGTCTTCATGAAGTGAAGCTTCTCCTCTCGCGACATCTTGTCCAGACGGTATCTGAAGAGCGTGCTCTCTTGTGAGAGGAACCACCGACGGAGCTCTTCGGTCTGGCAGAACGCCATGCGCAGGAAGAAATGCGAGAGCTCATCTTTCGCCTGTGTATCAGCCAGCCACACCAAACGATGTAAGCAGCTGAGACCCTGAACGAGACCGTCACACATCACATTAAGTTCATATTACGAACCATATCCTCTTCTGCTCGCTTCGGGTTGCCTGGTACACCCGGTCGCAGCGGCAAGTGCTTGTTCAGCGTCTTGTCGAGTCGCACTTCGCGATCCTTCATGGTCACACTGCGCAGGCGAAAGTTCTCCACAGCCTTCAACACTACACGTCCCGCAACGACACAAATACATACAACCGTGTGAGTTCTTCAAGTCGCATAGCTAGAAACCAGTGTAAAATGCGCTCAGCCACTCTCTACGAGCTCGTACCGTGCAAGCGGTCAATGGCGAACTCTTCAAAGTCTTCGAGCGACACCTCGACGAGCGGCGGTTCATTGTACATCGAGAGCATGGAGATGCCTCCATGGCGCAGTCCCTGCACCTCGCGACGCTGATTGCCGACGTTCTGCATGGCTGCTGGCGCTACTGAGTTGCTTCTCCTGCCCTGCTGCTTGTTGCTGCTCTTCTCGCGCCGTCAATTGACCACCGCAAAAGCAAATGCGCCAACAGCTCACACAAAAAATGGCGCGATTGCAATTTACTTCCCGCCAAAACGATGAGTAACGTCTCTATAAAGTTCGCGCGAACCTATCCCACTTAAATTCGATGTGTCTGATTTCAGGAGGGATGTCCGATCAGGATAGGCGACATCATGACTCGAAACGACACAGATGCCACACAAACTCTTACACGTGAATAGCTCAGTTCAAGGCGAGAAAGAACAAGCAAACAGCTACAGCAGCAACATGCAAAGCAGCAGCACCTCGACCGCCAATGGCAGCGGCGCGACGGTGGCCAGCTCCCACGACGTGCACCTGCGCAAGATCGTGCAGGACAAGGTGCTCATGAAGATGGTCAAGCACGTGACGCAGCTCACGCGTGGCTGGGTCGTGCTCGTCGTGGACGACCACACGACGCGCATCCTCTCATACGCCGTGCGCATGAGCGACCTCACGGACTGCGGCGTGTCTATCATCGAGCGTCTCGAGCTCAACCGACAACCGTTTCCCGAGATGAACGTCGTGTACTTCATCTCGCCCACGGTGGAAGCGATCCGCAAGATGGGGGCGGACTTTGCGGACGAGAGCAAGCCCAAGTACTGCGACGTGTACTTGTTCTTTCTCTCGCACGCAGACGACGACGTGCTCGCTGAACTAAAGAACCACCCGCTACTGGTGCAGCGACTCAAGGCGCTCCAGGAAGTGAACGTGGACTTTCTCGCTCTCGAGAAGTGCGCGTTTTCGTTCGACATGGACAGCGCGTTCCACCACTTGTACTCACCAGTCGCGACAAAAGACGACTCTGCTCAGCTGATGAAAAACATCAGCGAGAAGCTGGTCTCTGTGTGCGCGACGCTGGAAGAGTACCCGTACATCCGATACAAGGCGGACCAGCCGCGTATGGAGCAGCTGGCGCAGATGTTCCAGATGAAAATGAACGAGTTCGTCGCGAAGAATGATTCATTCGTGTACGCGCCGAACCGAGGCACACTGCTATTTGTCGACCGCGGTCAAGATACGATCGCACCACTGATCCACGAGAGCACCTTCCAGGCAATGATCTACGACCTGCTCGACGTGGACGAGGAGCAGATCACGTACCCAGCCGAGACGAACGCCGGGACAGTCATGAAGACAGCGTTCCTCAATGAGAACGACAAGCTCTGGGTCGAGTTCCGACACACTCACATCGCCAAAGTCAGCGAGGAAATCGGGAAGCGCATGACGGCGCTCTCGGCTTCGAAAGCCGGGTCGTCATTGGGCAAAGGCAAGAGCACGGACCTGCAGTCGATGGCGGCAGCTCTTCGCGAGCTACCAGAATACCGTGAGCTCTTGGGCAAGCTCTCACAGCACCTGTTCCTCGCAGGCAAGGCGATGGAGGTGTTCACGTCCACGAGTCTGCTGGATGCTTCTAACTTGGAACAGTCGATGGCAACTGGCGTGGACGACTCTGGAAAGAAGCTCAAGCATAGCACAATCGCAAAGCAGCTCGAAGACCTGATGAGAGATCCGAAGCTCACAGAGAGCGACCGCTTCCGCGTGGCTTCGATCTTTGCGCTCACGCAGGACACGATGAAAGATGCGGAGAAGAACAAGACCATGCAGGCGGCATGTCTCTCCAAGAAGTATGACACCGCGCTGCTCAATATGCGCCATCTCGCTGGACCAGCGCTCTACAAGCAGAATGGCAACAGCTCCATTTCTGCGGATGAACTGAAAGAGGCGGCGAAGAAAGCCGCCACTGCCGAGTACTCGAACGCACGGTACGATCCGAAGCTCAAGTCCATAGTAGAGAAGGCGCTCAAGAACACGCTGGACGAGCACGAGTACCCGTTCATCATTGCGCCACCGCTACAGCACGCCGGCAACGCGAGCGACGACGCGAAGAAGAAGATCGGACCCATCTCGCTGCGGAAGTGAGTGCTTTGTAGTTGTTGGGCATCATGCAGTCGGTGACCCGTGTCCACTCATTTTTCCTTTGAACTATATTGACAGGAAGCCTCAAGCGAAGATCGGGAAACCCGAGATCGGATCTGAGAAAGAAGGCTTCGCTGGTGAGAAGATGATCGTGTTCGTCACCGGCGGATGCGCGTACTCGGAGGTAAGAACTACACGAATTGATACAGAAAGCATTCACTCGTCACTGATTTGCAACACGCATGTGTGAGTTTAGCTCCGAAGCATCTATGAGGTGCGTGCAGCTGAGAAGCGCGACGTGATCGTCGGCACGACGGCGTACCTCAAGCCCAAGACGTATGTGAACGCGCTCGCGAACCTGCACGAGACCATGCCGCTCGCACCAGCTGCCAGGTGGGAAGAGCACTTGACTATTTAACTGTTTGAACCCACGCATAGGCCGATGCTCATACAAATGTGTCGTCTCCTCATATTCGCACTATGCACATCCAGGGGCCACGGCGCCGAGGTGCTGCCGTTGAGCAGCGGCGAGATCCACGTGCACGTGGAGCAGCAGCAGAGTCAGCAGCAGCTCCTGCCAGAGAAAGCGACTTCAACTGTGTAGCGGCAGGCGCGCGAACGCGAACCACGCGGCGCCAGGAGAGCATGTTCGATTGCGGACTTGGCTTCGCTTTTGGCTTCACGACGCGTGGTCCACATAACCCTGTTTTACCTAGCCCGTAACTTTAATGCTAAATCTGACTTTTATGTCAGTAAATATGTATTCCGCCACGATATTTTCGTCTAATATTTGTATATTCTCTGTACAGAGAGTTGAATCTAGTGGTGGCAGTACAGTGCGCGCCAAAAAGTTAGGGACAGGGTAAAAAAATCCGAAAACGGGCGATTTTTTCTTCAAAAATGTGTTTGCGAGCGTGAGTTTTTGAGAGATCATAGAACGCATTGCGTTCTGTTTGGTGATGTAATTTGAGCTCGAAACAAGCAAGT